>QNTS01000580.1:348883-398108 GCA_003317085.1 Hucho hucho
TGTGTGTGTGTGTTTGCACATGCCACGAGCAGTGCATTGGAAGCAATGTAAATCCATTATGAAAGGCTATGGAGTTTGCATTGCAAACTATTCGGATTATTGCCACCTATTGGTTGTAACTGTAGATGCTACATCGGTCTATGGATGAGCTGAGTTGAGCAGTGTCATTTTGTCGGATGATATGAAATATGCCGCCATCAGAGGCTATCACTTGGCTACATTGGTATTTACATTTGGTAATAATATTTGTCAATTTCGGTTAATAACCTATGTCACTCTGGTTGTTGGAGCCATCTGTTGTTTGGTGGACTAGGCCTTAATAAAGGTTTACTTGTGAGTAAATCTGGCTTTGATAATAGCCAGTGCCTACCCAGCCACTGACCTCACCGCACATCACTATACTGTGTCTCATGGTCCTCACATGATTGAAAGACAGGCTCATCATCTGTATTTGTCATGTGGTTCATTCATATTCTGTCTGTAGATAAATGAATTTTAACTACTCAGAATGTAACTGTACTTTAGGATGAACTGACTGAGAAAAGCAGGAAGTAGGTCCTGAAAACAGGAGTTGAAATTAAAAATGCTCAGGAGGGAATCCACAACAGTAAGGAAGTGATAATCAACTATTGCTTTGATTCTCACGACAGAAGGAGAAAATATCCCTGTATTGCAGATCAGCAAGGACATCCCTTTATTTCATCACCAAACCTGATTGAAAGGATTTCATCATACAGGAGGGAAGAAGGTATACTTCAGACAATGGTGAGTATACTCCTAGGCTTTAAGACAAGGATGAAAGGAGAGCTTTTCTAAAGGGAACGTTTTGAATGTTGACAGAACGTCCTGTAGAAAATGTTTGCATAAAGACCAGTAAGGGACTTAAAGACCAGTGTAGTGGCAGTAGTCCAGACGGGAGATGGCAAGAGCCTGGATCAGGACCTGTGCCGCTTCCTGCATGAGGTCGGGTCATACTCTACAGATGTTGTAGAGAATGAACTTGCAGGAACGAGTCACTGCTTTGATGTTTGCAGAGAACGACAGGGTTTTCCAGGGTCACGCCAAGGTTCTTTGCACTCTGAGAGAGGGACTCCGTGAAGTTGTCAATTGTGATGGAGAGGTCCTGTAGCGGCCAGGCCTTCCCCGGGAGGAATAGCAACTCTGTCTTGATGAGGTTGAGCTTGAGGTGGTGGGCCGACATCCAAGCTGAGATATCTGCCAGGCACGCAGAGATGTGTGTCTACACTTGGGTGTCAGAAGGGGGAGAAAAATAGTTGAGTGTCATCTGCATAGCAATGATAGGAGACAGTACGGTGCGTGGGTAAAATCACTGGGAAAGCCAAGCCAGAAAAAAATAAACATATTACAACCTATGTGTTGTGATAATTGCGTTGTTTTCTCTGTAACCTGTTAGATCATATACCTTGCGACCGTGATAGACAGTGCATTCGGGAAAAGTATTCAGACCCCTTGACTTTTTCCACATTTTACAACCTTAATCTAAAATGGATTAAATAGTTTTTTCCCCTCAACAATCTACACACAATACCCCATAATGACAAAGCAAAAACAGGTTTTTCGAAAATGTTGCTAATTTATTACAAATAAAAAGGGAAATATCACATTTACATTAATATTCAGACACTTTACTCAGTACTTTGTTGAAGCACCTTAAGGCAGCGATTACTGTCTCGAGTCTTCTTGGGTATGACGCTTCATGCTTGGCATACCTGTATTTCTGGTGTTTCTCCTATTCTTCTCTACAGATCCTCTTATGCTCTGTCAGGTTGGATGGGGAGCGTCGCTGCACAGCTATTTACAGGTCTCTCCAGAGATGTTCGATCGGGTTCAAGTTCGGGTTCTGGCTGGGCCACTCAAGGACATTCAGAGACTTGTCCCAAAGACACTCCTGCGTTGTCTTGGCTGTGTGCTTAGGGTCATTGTCCTGTTGGAGGCGGAACAATCGCCCCAGTCTGAGATCCTGAGCGCTCTGGAGCAGGTTTTCATCAAGGATCTCTCTGTACTTGGCTCCGTTCATCTTACTCTCGATCCTGACTAGTCTCCCAGTCCCTGCCGCTGAAAAACATCCCCATAGCATGATGCTGCCAACATCATGCTTCATCGTAGGGATGGTGCCAGATAGTTAAATCCTGGTTTCATCAGACCAGAGAATCTTATTTCTCATAGTCTGAGAGTCCTTTGAGTGCCTTTTGGCAAACTCCAAACTCCATGTGCCTTTTACTGAGGAGTGGCTTCCATCTGGCCACACAAGGCCTGATTGGTGGAGTGCTGCAGAGATGGTTGTCCTTCTGGAAGGTTCTCCCATCTCCAAAAGGAACTCTGGAGCTCTGTCAGAGTGACCAAAGGCCCTTCTCCCCCTGATTGCTCAGTTTGGCCGGGCGGCCAGCTCTAGGAAGAGTGTTGATGGTTCCAAACTTCTTCCATTTAAGAATGATGAGGACACTGTGCTCTTGGGGACCTTCAATGCTGCAGAAATTTTGGTACCCTCCCCTGTGCCTCGACACAATCCTGTCCCGGAGCTCTACGGACAATTCCTTCGACCTCATGTCAACTGTGGGAACTTATATAGACGTGTGTGCCTTTCCAAATCATGTCCAATCAATTGAATTTACCACAGGTGGACTCCAACCAAGTTGTAGAAACATCTCAAGGACGATCAATGGAAACAGGATGCACCTGAATACTTATGTAAATAAGGTATCAATTTTCTTTATTTTTTTTATAAATGTGCAAAAATTTCTAAAAACCTGTTTTCGCTTTGTCATTATGGGGTGTTGTGTATAGAAAACAATGAATTAATACATTTTAGACTAATGTGGAAGGGGTCTGAATATTTTCCGAATGCACTATATAGGCCTAAGGCTGAGAAAATAAGAAGAAACAGTGGCAGAATAAATTCAACCACACCTTTGTTTTAATCACAAAACCGGAGAACAACCTCTGTCCGGTGAAGTCCAGAAAGCATATGATGTGGCTGTCCATGGTTCTGATTACAAATCAAATCAAATGTTATTAGTCACATGCGCCGAATACAATGAGTAAACCTTACAGTGAAATGCTTACTTACGAGCCCCTAACCAACAATGCAGTTTAAAAAAATATGGATAAGAATAAGAAATAAAAGTAACAAGTAATTAAAGAGCAGCAGTAAAATAACAATAGTGAGACTATACACAGGGGGGTACCGGTACAGGATCAATGTGCGGGGGCACCGGTTATGGCAATGCAAATAGTCTGGGTAGCCATTTGATTAGGTGTTCAGGAGTCTTATGGCTTGGGGGTAGAAGCTGTTTAGAAGCCTCTTGGACCTAGACTTGGCACTCCGGTACTGCTTGCCGTGCGGTAGCAGAGAGAACAGTCTATGACTAGGGTGGCTGGAGTCTTTGACAATTTTTAGGGCCTTCCTCTGACACTGCCTGGTATAGAGGTCCTGGATGGCAGGAAGCTTGGCCCCAGTGATGTACTGGGCCGTTCGCACTACCCTCTGTAGTGCCTTGCGGTCGGAGGCCGAGCAGTTGCCATACCAGGCAGTGATGCAACCAGTCAGGATGCTCTCGATGATGCAGCTGTAGAACCTTTTGAGGATCTGAGGGCCCATGCCAAATCTTTTCAATCTCCTGAGGGGGAATAGGTTTTTTTGTGCCCTCTTCACGACTGTCTTGGTGTGCCTGGACCATGTTAGTTTGTTGGTGATGTGGACACCAAGGAACTTGAAGCTCTCAACCTGCTCCACTACAGCCCCGTCAATGAGAATGGGGGCGTGCTCGGTCCTCTTTTTCCTGTAGTCCACAATCATCTCCTTTGTATTGATCACGTTGAGGGAGAGGTTGTTATCCTGGCACTACACGGCCAGGTCTCTGACCTCCTCCCTATAGGCTGTCTCGTTGTTGCCTGTGATCAGGCCTACCACTGTTGTGTCATCAGCAAACGTAATGATGGTGTTGGAGTCGTTCCTGGCCGTGCAGTCATGAGTGAACAGGGAGTACAGAAGGGGGCTGAGCACGCACCTCTGAGGGGCCCGTGTTGAGGATCAGCGTGGCCGATGTGTTGTTACCTACCCTCACCACCTGGGGACGGCCCATCAGGAAGTCCAGGATCCAGTTGCAGAGGGAGGTGTTCAGTCCCAGGGTCCTTAGCTTAGTGATGAGCTTCGTGGGCACTATGGTGTTGAATGCTGAGCTGTAGTCAATGAATAGCATTCTCACATAGGTGTTCCTTTTGTCCAGGTGGTAAAGGGCAGTGTGGAGTGCAATAGAGATTGCGTCATCTGTGGATCTGTTGGGGCGGTAGGCAAATTGGAGTGGGTCTAGGGCTTCTGGGATAATGGTGTTGATGTGAGCCGTGACCAGCCTTTCAAAGCACTTCATGGCTACAGATGTGAGTGCTACGGGTCGGTAGTCATTTAGGCAGGTTACCTTAGTGTTCTTGGGCACAGGGACTATGGTGGTCTGCTTAAAACATGTTGGTATTACAGACTCGGACAGGGAGAGGTTGAAAATGTCAGTGAAGTAACTTGCCAGTTGGTCAGCGCATGCTCGCAGTACACGTCCTGGTAATCCGCCTGGCCCTGCGGCCTTGTTTGTGTACGTGTGTGTGTGTGCGCGGTCGTGCATGTAGAAAAAACATGTTGACACCCTACTTGTAGAGAAACGCCAATGCCATCCTCCTCTCTTTCATGTTGCCGAAACAGTCTATCACTCTCCCCATAGCTACCTATTGACACAGATCCTCTCCACGTCACTTGGTAGGAGCGGCCTGCCAGGTATTATGCAATCCAATGGTGTGCAGAGCCTGGGACGCCCAGCCCAGAGTTAGAGGAGGTTGAACACAGTAGCGGATATGTGAATAAGTGTGTACAATTGCAGATTTCTGTGGCGAGATGACTAGAGGAATAGGAGCTATGACTAATCTGACACTGACAACTTTGTGGCTTCCTGTTTTGAGTGTTTTCAATCGCTAGT
This sequence comes from Hucho hucho, assembly GCA_003317085.1. Classification (NCBI taxonomy): domain Eukaryota; kingdom Metazoa; phylum Chordata; class Actinopteri; order Salmoniformes; family Salmonidae; genus Hucho; species Hucho hucho. The sequence continues at coordinate 353,866 of QNTS01000580.1, forward strand.
TCCTGTTTGATTCTATGTACTACAGGCAACTAAAGTGTCAGTGCATTCCCACTGGGCACAGACTTCAGTTCAATGTTTAGTTTTTATTTACATTTGGTTGAGTTGTCAACTACCCTGAATTCAACGTGAAATCAACTTTTCACCATGTCATTGGATTTAGGTTAAAAGTTGGGTGAATTTTTTCTCTCCAAATCCAATCAGTTTTCCACTTTGATTAAACATCATGTTTGATTAAACATCATTCAACCATGTTTATGCCCAGTGGGTTAGCTTTCGGCCAATGATAAGTCTGAATAAGCTGAGTCTGTGATAGTAGCAGAATCCATCACAAAAGTGACAGAGAAGGACATCTGCCTTTTCTCTGTAGTGAGGTAGCGCCACCATGTGGTAAGTGCTACCTCCCGTGTGGCTCAGTTGGTAGAGCATGGCGCTTGCAATACCAGGGTTGTGGGTTCAATTCCCACGGGGGACCAGTGGAGAAGAATGGGAGTTGCTCTTGAATGCTAAATTATGTAAATGTAAACAATGGATGGTGAATAGTGGCATACTTAAACTGTAAGTCATTTTGGCATTTGATCTAGTAGAATTCACTCATCTTTTCCAACTCTCGTGTTTGACAACAGCTGACAATTAGATATAAACAGTGGGAGTCAACGCAAATCGCCCATTAGATGACGCATTCGGAGTACTATTTTTGAAATTTCAGATACTATATAACGTTCTTTTTTTGTGTTGCATACTATTTAGTACGCTAGTATGGGTATTCAGACACGACCACTGTCTCCATATCAAATCTATTTCCCATCTATAATATCTAGCATCGACTAATTCACATCATGATAGATACCATTAATATCACAAGAAATCACACACACACACAAATACATAGTTTGACAATGTATTCTGTAATCTCATCATATAATCAAATCTGTTCAGTGAAACAATCAATGCATATGCATAACAGTTAGTTTTCACAAAATAAATTCAGTTTAGTAACTACCGCACACCTTTTTAAAACAATGTTTTAACAGCTTTTTTGGTTCAATCTTGAATTAAGTCTCAATAACAATGTCTGTTGGCTCAATATGGGGGGAGCTGATATGCCCCCCAGTAGGTATTCTCTTCCCCATGCCTAAAACTATTCTTGGATGTTATCTCAAGGCTGAGACTGTTACCTTGTTGGAGCTTAACCATCCTGGAAATGAATACAGTGCCCTCTTTCACTCCGCGATACACTGCTTCACTCAGTCTCCTCTGCTGGGTCTTATTTTGAATGCCATTTTTGAACAGAGTCACCTTCCTCTTCTCCTCTCCCCCGGTGTGCCTAGTGAAGGTGACCTGGGCATAGAAGTAGTAGAATCCTTCAGATGTGATGTAGACAGAGTTGTTGCGGAGGACGAGGGAGCAAGAGCCACAGACGGGGACATTATGGTCATTCTCCCAAGATAATGTTCCATCTCCTGAGACAGAAGGAAAGAAAAGAAAAGAGAATAAAATAAATATTAAAACGCTTTACATCATATAAATGGGTTAATATACACTACATGACCAAAAGTATGTGGACACCTGCTCGTCGAACATCTCATTCCAAAATCATAGGCATTAATATGGGGTTGGACCCCCCTTTGCTGCTATAACAGCCTCCACTCTTCTGGGAAGGCTTTCAACTAGATGTTGGAACATTGCTGCGGGGACTTGCTACCAGTCAGCCACAAGAGCATTGGTGAGGTCGGGCACTGATGTTGGGCGATTAGACCTGGCTTGCAGTCGGCGTTTCAATTCATCCCAAAGGTGTTCGATGGGGTTGAGGTCAGGGCTCTGTGCAGGCTAGTCAAGTTCTTCCACACCGATCTTGACAAACCATTTCTGTATGGACCTCGCTTTGTGTACGTGGGCATTGTCATACTGAAACAGGCAGTTTGGAACTCGGAAGTGAGTGTTGCAACCAAGGACAGACAATTTTTACACGCTACGCGCTTTCTGCACTCAGTGGTCCCGTTCTGTGAGCTTGTGAGGCCTACCATTTCGCGGCTGAACTGTTGTTGCTCCTAGACGTTTCCACTTCAAAATAACAGCACTTACAGTTGATCGGGGTAGCTCTAGCAGGGCATAAATGTTATTAACTGACTTGTTGAAAAGGTGGCATCTTATGACGGTGCCACGTTGAAAGACACTGAGCTCTTCAGTAAGGCCATTCTACTGTCAATGTTTGTCTATGGGAATTGCATGGCTGTGTGCTCTATTTTATACACCTGTCAGCAAAGGTGTGGCTGAAATTGCAGAATCCACTAATTTTAAGGGTTGTCCACATACTTTTGTATATATAGTGTATGTTTGTGCATATATTTGAACAGACAGGTGGCAAAATATTGAATAAATACACTTTCAATAGCCCTTTAAAAACTCTGTATACAGTGCCTTCGGAAAGTACTCAGACCCCTTGACTTTTTCCACATTTTGTTACGTTACAGCCTTATTCTAAAATTGATTTTCCCCCCCAGCAAGCTACACACAATATCCCATAATGACAAAGCAAAAACAGATATCTACAAACAGATACCTTATTTCCATAAGTATTCAGACCCTTTGCTATGAGACTCGAAATTGAGCTCAGGTGCATCCTGTTTCCATTGATCATCCTTGAGATGTTTCTACAACTTGGAGTCCACCTGTGGTAAATTCAATTGATTGGACATGATTTGGAAAGGCACACCTGTCTAAATAAGGTTCTACAGTTGAAAGTGCATGTCAGAGCAAAAACCAAGCCATGAGGTCAATGACAGGATTGTGTTGAGGCACAGTTCTGGGGAGGCGTCCCAAAGAATTTCTGCAGCATTGAAGGTCCCCAAGAACACAGTGGCTTCCATCATACTTAAATGGAAGAAGTTTGGAACCACCAAGACTTTTCCTAGAGATGGCCGCCCGACCAAACTGAGCAATCAGGGGAGAAGGGCCTTGGTCAGGGATGTGATCAAGAACCCGTTGGTCACTCTGACAGAGCTATAGAGTTCCTCTGTGAAGATGGGAGAACCTTCCAGAAGGACAACCATCTCTGCAGCACTCCACCACATGACAACCCGCTTGGAGTTTGCCAAAAAGCACCTAAAGATTCTCAGACCATGAGAAACAAGATTCTCTGGTCTGATGAAACCAAGATTGAACTCTTTGGCCTGAATTCCAAGCGTCACGTCTGGTGGAAACCTGGCACCATCCCTACAGTGAAGCATGGTGGTAGCATCATGCTGTGGGGATGTTTTTCAGCAGCAAGGACTGCAAGACTAGTCAGGATTGAGGAAAAGATGAACGGAGCAAAGTACACAGAGATCCTTGATGAAAACCTGCTCCAGAGTGCTCAGGACCTCAGACTGGGGTGGAGGTTCATCTTCCAACAGGACAACGACCCTAAGCACACAGCCAAGACAACACAGGAGTGGCTTCGGGACAAGTCTCTGAATGTCCAGCCAGATCCCGGACTTGAACCCGATCAAACATCTCTGGAGAGACCTGAAAATAGCTGTGCAGCAATGCTCCCCATCCAACCTGACAGACATTGAGAGGAACTGCAGAGAAGAATGGGAGAAACTCCCCAAATCCAGGTGTGCCAAGCTTATAGCGTCATACCCAAGAAGACTCGATGCTGTAATCGCTGCCAAAGGTGCTTCAACAAAGTACTGAGTAAAGGGTCTGATGTACTTATGTAAATGTGATATTATTATTATTTTTTTTAAAGATTATTGCTTTGTCATTATGGGGTATTGTGTGTTGATTGATGAGGGAATAAAACAATGTAATACATTTTTGAATAAGGCTGTAACGTAATAAAATGTGGGAAAAAATCAAGGGGTATGAATACTTTCCGAAGGCACTGTACGTTGCAAAATTGTAATGTATTTTCACAGACAGTAATTGTAGCATTGTCTTGGGCTTAGTGAAATTTGCCCGCATCTAAGCAGGGTTGACTGTGGGTCTTGAACCCCATTTCACAAAGGAGCAGACAGAGGGGGGCAGCGCATGACGATGGAAAAATTGGTGTAACTAAATCTATACCTCATTCTGAGCACGCCCTGATTGTATAGCTAGCATTATAACCTTTCATTAACCCACAGCTAATACACCTACCCTCACAAAAGCTAAATGTTTAATGAATAGATTGAATATTTGCATAATGTTTTCAATACATAAATAGAATTTTCTGATTAATAAAGATGCTATGCATCTTGTTGATAAGAGACATACAATTACTCATGGTGAGTAAGCATGTTAGTAAGCATGTTATATATTTTGGCCCTCCCACCACTACGGGAGGGCAGCTCTCGCTCAGCCCAGTCCAAGCTCTTCTCTGTCCTGGCACCCCAATGGTGGAACCAGCTTCCCCCTGAAGCTAGGATATCCAGCCCATCTTCCGAAAACATCTGAAACTCTATACCTCTTCAAACAGTATCTTAAATAATCCTCCTCCAAACAGACAAATAATGGCGCAGTACAACAGTGATGTGCAGAACGGCATCTTGGAACGCACAACTCGTCGATCCTTGTCACAGATGGGCTATTGCAGCAAACGACAACACCGGGTTCCACTCCTATCAGCTAAAAACAAGAAGAAGTTGCTCCAGTGGGCACGCGATTACCACTTGACAATTGAGGAGTGGAAAACATTGCCGGGAACGTGACAGCGAGTTCAGTTTAATTTAGTGGCCTGCGCAGTCCCCAGACATCAACCCAATAGAGCATCTTCGTGATGAGATGGAACGGGCTGTTGGCAGCATGAATGTACCACCATCCAATCTGCAGCAACTGCGTGATACCATCGCGTCAGCATGGACCAACATCCCTGTGGAAGGTTTTCGACACCTTGTAGAATGCCCCGAAGAATTTGGCTGTTCTGGAGGCAAAGGGGGGTCAGACCAGGTACTACATGGTGTACCTTCAGTGAGGGAAAAAAGTATTTGATCCCCTGCTGATTTTGTACATTTGCCCACTGACAAAGAAATGATCAGTCTATAATTTTAATGGTAGGTTTATTTGAACAGTGAGAGACAGAATAACAACAAAAAAATCCAGAAAAACACGTGAAAAATTTTATAAATTGATTTGCATTTTAATGAGGGAAATAAGTATTTGACCCCTATGCAAAACATGACTTAGTACTTGGTGGCAAAACCCTTGTTGGCAATCACAGAGGTCAGACATTTCTTGTAGTTGGCCACCAGGTTTGCACACATCTCAGGAGGGATTTTGTCCCACCCCTCTTTGCAGATCTTCTCCAAGTCATTAAGGTTTCGAGGCTGACGTTTGGCAACTCGAACCTTCAGCTCCCTCCACAGATTTTCTATGGGTTAAGGTCTGGAGACTGACTAGGCCACTCCAGGATCTTAATGTGCTTCTTCTTGAGCCACTCCTTTGTTGCCTTGGCCTTGTGTTTTGGGTCATTGTCATGCTGGAATACCCATCCACGACCCATTTTCAATGCCCTGGCTGAGGGAAGGAGGTTCTCATCCAAGATTTGACGGTACATGGCCCCGTCCATCGTCCCTTTGATGCTGTGAAGTTGTCCTGTCCCCTTAGCAGAAAAACACCCCCAAAGCATAATGTTTCCACCTCCATGTTTGACGGTGGGGATGGTGTTCTTGGGATCATAGGCAGCATTCCTCCTCCTCCAAACACGGCGAGTTGAGTTGATGCCAAAGAGCTCCATTTTGGTCTCATCTGACCACAACACTTTCACCCAGTTGTCCTCTGAATCATTCAGATGTTCATTGGCAAACTTCAGACGGGCATGTATATGTGCTTTCTTGAGCAGGGGGACCTTGCGGGTGCTGCAGGATTTCCGTCCTTCACGACGTAGTGTGTTACCAATAGTTTTCTTGGTGACTATGGTCCCAGCTGCCTTGAGATTATTGACAAGATCCTCACGTGTAGTTCTGGGCTGATTCCTCACCGTTCTCATGATAATTGCAACTCCACGAGCTGAGATCTTGCATGGAGCCCCAGGCCGAGGGAGATTGACAGTTCTTTTGTGTTTCTTCCATTTGCGAATAATCGCACCAACTGTTGTCACCTTCTCACCAAACTGCTTGGCGATGGTCTTATAGCCCAATCCAGCCTTGTGTAGGTCTACAGTCTTGTCCCTGACATCCTTGGAGAGCTCTTTGGTCTTGGCCATGGTGGAGAGTTTGGAATCTGATTGATTGATTGCGTCTGTGGACAGGTGTCTTTTATACAGGTAACAAGCTGAGATTAGGAGCACTCCTTTTAAAATTGTGCTCCTAATCTCAGCTCGTTACCTGTATAAAAGATACCTGGGAGCCATAAATCTTTCTGATTGAGAGGGGGTCAAATACTTATTTCCTTCATTAAAATGCAAATCAATTTATAACATTTTTCAAATATTAGGTGTATCACAACCATTGTGTCAAATGTGTTAGATCAGTTGTACAACGTGAGCGTGTACAGGGCCCTAGTCTTGTTTAGTGGAACTGACAAATTCAGACAGACAGCAGAAGATCCAATGTCAACTCATGCATTCCATGAACTTAGGATATAAAAATGAAACTGCAACAAGCATGGAATGTTAGGCCCAAAAGTCCTTACCTATAAACTAGAAAAGGAAGTGTTTAGCTTACCCATGGTCAGCTGGATATATGAGAGATGGGGAGCTGGAAAGCAAAAAAAGCACATTAATTTTCCTGTTTTGATCTATCTTGTAACGTTCACGTGTTACTCTCTACTTGTGGAATCTTATAATGCCATCTTTCTCCAGATAATGCATCAATGACCTGAATTCTATTGCACACAATGCACTGTTTAAACATTAGACGTTCAGAAATGGAAATAGCAATGCTTTACTTACCCTTTGATGAATTCAATTGAGCCAAAAAACTGCCGCCTGCAAAAGAGAAATTATATTTCAAGTCATTGTCCTATATATATATATATATATATATATATATATTTTTTTTTTCCGCAGGAGGCATTTTGCCTTTTGGTAGGCCTTCATTGTAAATAAGAATTTGTTCTTAACTGACTTGCCTATTTAAATAAAGGTTAAATAAAATAAAAATGCTGTTGTTGAATGTCTAATATGGGATAGGAATGATATTACAGTGCCTTGGTCAATATCATGACTTACAAAACAGAAAAAAAGGATTAATGTCAGGATGTATAAACCAGTACAACTTACTTGTAGGGTGCTGGTTTTCCTCCTTTGATTCAGGTAAATGACTCTTGGGGAGAGAAATTATAGTGACACCTTAAGATCATAATCATCAGTCTACCCTTATGTATCATCCTCATCATCCTCATCATCATCACATCGGAGTCTAGCTATCACTGATGATAATTGGACATACCTTGTCAGGTGAGTTTATTTTCACTGTTGTGAGAACTGCGACCATAATCCCCATTGCGACTGTAAGAAACCCGCACCACACATGGAGCAGCAGGTATCTGGAGGTGTGCTGTTGGCTCTTCATCCTCTGGAAAACACACACGTACCACAAACCACTGAGAGCCGTCCCAATTCACTCCCTACCACTTCCCATCGGCCTTAATCCTTATCTAATACAAAGTTTGCAGATCAGAAGGGTCTAGAATAAATATAAGCAGGCGGGTTGTAGATCTTCCACCATAGGCTACTGCTTGAGTCTGAGCACCTCAACATTAGTCAATAGGCTGCCTTCTGAATAACATTTAGTTTAGATTATACACCACTCTGGGATTTCACCTACACAGATCATTCCCCTCTTGAACCACAATGCTACCCTAAGTGCAGTGTGGTTTGCTACTTGTACTGGCTCAAACAATAACATCAGTGGCTGTAAATGTGATATATGAACTCACTACCAGAGAAATAAAATCATTTGTAGTAAACATGCAGAGAGTGGTATGTACTGTGTGACTGTGGCAAGACATTATGGCTGTCACGCAGTGTACTCTGGTATGTTCAGTTGGACATGAATGCATCAGTCACAGTGACTAAGAATAGTCAAGATAATAATAATATATAATTTTGGGGGTGCTTATATTTGTCCTGTTACACACTTGTACAAGATACAAGTAATTGTGAAGGTATGCATAGTGAGTGAGAGAATGATCTGGCAATGATCAATTTGACTGCATTACCTGTCATAAGGTATTGGTCATGAGACTGGGTTCAACAAATTGCCTATTACAGTCTCATTATTGAAAATACCACTAAATATTCATACAACAACCACCATTTTTGGACCAAATATAACTGTGGAGCCATTAGACTATTACTGTGTGATGATAAATCGGACATTACTGTTATCACCAAGTGATTTTACATTGTGTCACATTTTCCTCATCCAAACATCTTATAATTAAGTCTAAGATTAGGAATTTCACATTCTGAAAAATTATTGCAAATACAATGGTCCACTGTCCACAATTCTGTGTTAACACAATTTACATATACATCATTAATAAATGAGTAGCTTGATATGAAAAAAATGAAACACAATGACCAGGATCTCAACTCACCTAGTGTGTCTTGTATTGTCCTTGTACAAACAAATCTGTCTGCTGCATACCATGCTGCATTTCAGAGACATGTTCATTAGACAGGGTTTCCCCCCTTCCACTGGAGTTGAGGTTCGATGAGATGGAGTTTTTTTCTTCACTGTGAGTTGTGGTTGGAAAGAAAGGAGGGAGTGAAAGCAAAGCATCATGGACTAAACAACCACCTCAAAGTCTAGGTGAACTTTGGTCACATCGACCCTGGGACTGGTAAATTAGCAACTGATGTCATATTCTTCTATGAAAATGTATTTTAGCCTGGTCCAAGATCAGTTTATGCTTATGCCTACTCCATTGTCAAGCCAGGCAGGAGTTGGCAAAAGAGCAGTAACAGATTGTCACCCAGGCTATGATTTATTTGGTTTCCCTTCTGCGTTGATAACATGTTTTTTTTTTATGACAACAAAAATGAATTTAAATAACCCATAAAACCAGGTATTTTATCCAAATTTTTTATGAAATACTGTAGATACTTTACAAAAACAAACTTTTTGACAGCACCCCTTTTGATATCAACGAAACCTGTCATCCATATTGGCCCATTGTAGAAGTGCTCAGAAAGTGACTTTTTAGACCTGAATGCCAAAACATTAAAAAGGGATGAAGGTGATCAAAGTTGACATATTTTTTTATACCCCACCATACCATGAGGCATCCATGTCTTCATCACTGGAAACTCCAAATGGTTGAGATTGATATTATTTAAAAACTTACAAAAAAGGGTGTCAAACTATTCAATCATTTCTTGTCATTTTCTAACCGTATATGTCAATTATCTAAAAACGTGTCAACTCAGATTTTTTCATATTCAGATAGATTATGTAAAATAGGGTCTAAACTACAACCTAAGGTTTTTGTGTTGTGCCCACCATCGGTTGAGACACAACATGCTCTTGGCTGATAAATGTACTAAAATGCAAATAGACATTTTTATTGTAACTTTCAAATGGTGCCAAAAAGATGGTCGAAAGTCCACACACCAGAGAATGTTGACTTCAAATAAATTTTTATTTGTCACATGCGCCGAATACAACAGGTGAAATGCTTACTTACAAGCCCTTAACCAACAATGCAGTTAAGAAAAAAAATAAAAAATAATAATAAATAAAAGTAACAAATAATTAAAGAGCAGCAGTAAAATAACAATAGCGAGGCTATATACAGGGGGTACCGGTACAGAATCAATGTGCGGGGGCACCGGTTAGTCGAGGTAATATGTACATGTAGGTAGTTATTAAAGTGGCTACACATAGATAATAACAGAGAGTAGCAACAGTGTAAAAGGGGGGGGGGGGGGGGNAAATAGTCTGGGTAGCCATTTAATTAGATGTTCAGGAGTCTTATGGCTTGGGGGTAGAAGCTGTTTAGAAGCCTCTTGGACCTAGACTTGTCGCTCCGGTACCGCTTGTCTATGAGTAGGGTGGCTGGACTCTGACAATTTTTATGGCCTTCCTCTGACACTGCCTGGTATAGAGGTCCTGGATGGCAGGAAGCTTGGCTTGTGATGTACTGGGCCGTACGCACTACCCTTTGTAGTGCCTTGTGGTCGGAGGCCGAGCAGTTGCCAAACCAAGCAGTGATACAACCCGTCAGGATGCTCTCGATGGTGCAGCTGTAGAACCTTTTGAGGATCTAAGGACCCATGCCAAATCTTTTCAGTCTCCTGAAGGGGAATAGGCTTTGTCGTGCCCTCTTAACAACTGTCTTGGTGCGCTTGGACCATGTTAGTTTGTTGGTGATGTGGACGCCAAGGAACTTGAAGCTCTCAACCTGCTCCACTACAGCCCCGTCGATGAGAATGGGGGCGTGATCGGTTCTCCTTTTTCTTGTAGTCCACAATCATCTCCTTTGTCTTGAATGGGAATATCTGTTTTTTAAACGATACTGTCAATCGTCCATAGAAAACCTATTGAAATCATAGAAATATAGATAATAGGATAGAAATGTAAGTTTACATTCAACAGTAGGTGGACCGGTGACGATCTTTGTAGTAGTAATTAGAAGTAAAAATGTCAATGGTGTACCAGCTAAATTGCAGTGGTCTGAAGGGATATGTCCATACTATGAATAATATTTATATGATTGAAATGACACCCACCCTGTATTCAAGAGCATGTTGTGTCTCAACACAAGAACCTCAAACGTTTGAGTTTGAATGCATAAACTCAAGATTTTTTCCCCCGTATGTTGTAGCTTAGACCATATTTGACATCATCTATATTTTCCGGTGATGAAGACATGGATGTCTCATGGTATAGTGGCGTACATGTATGAGAAGTTTTGTTTAAATTAAAAGGGATGCTGTCAAAAAGCTATTGAATTAAAATGGATTTACCCAAAGAAAGATACTTTGAAGCACTACTTAAAACCTTTTACTGCAGAGGGCTAAATCAGGGTCACAGGGTGTTCTTGGTAGTCTTAAACAAATCTACTTTGAAACCAAAGTATACACCTCACACACATTGGTTATGGTCTTTAAAAAAAAAGAAGACACCTGTACCATGTCAGATATAGTTTGAATCCCAATATTACACTTTATATACATCACAGAAGACTGAAATATAACAAAATCGTTTGACATAGAAACATCGGATTTTCAGCAGGTTTTTTGAAATAATGTTGATTACTTTACTATTTCAAAATGTTTTTACAACTTTTACTCCACTACATTCGTAAAGAAAATATGTACTTTTTACTCCCATATATTTTCCCTGACACCCAAAAGTACGATTGGAGTGATTACAGAGCGATTTCAATGACAACAGAAACTGTATTTGAATTCAATATCTTTTTATTTGCATTAAGATATTGAATTTAAATGCAATATTTTTACATTTGTAATGCACAAATTTAATCATTGAATTAATAAATTGAACTTGTATTTCATGATTTGAAAATTAATAGAATGAATATTGCATTCAGTTTAAAAATTCTATTACAATTTAATTGAATATTCAAATTCAATATTTATATATTCTGTTTCAATGTGGTGGATATTTCATTCATTGTCTGCGTATCAAGTTAGCAAACTATCATTTCAAATTTACCATAGTTTCACATATTCAACATCTCAAATGCATTTAGATTCAGTTTTCAAATTCAGTTCACTTTCACATTTACTTGAGTCATTTTCTATTAAGTTATCTTTACTTTTACTCAAGTATGTCAGTACAGGCAAAGAGAAGGTGACAGAACCACTATCATCCCTGTGGCGAGGAACTTTAGGCTAGTAATGCTACAGATGAGTAAGTCACAACATTGACAGATGTGGGCGGTATGTGATTTCCCACACATATTTATAGGTCAGTGTCAGTGGGTTTGACAGGCACAAAAACATGACAGGAATTTTTCTTCATGGTTTCATAAACCAGCTGGCAGCCACAGTGACTCAATCTGACTTTACATATATAGGGCATGGAAATAGCCATAGTGTCACGCCCTGATCTGTTTCACCTGTCCTTGTGCTTGTCTCCACCCCCTCCAGGTGTCGCCCATCTTCCCCATTATCCCCGGGCGTACTTATACCTGTGTTCTCTGTCTGTTGCCAGTTCGTCAAGTCAGCCAGCCTTTTGTTTCTCAGCTCCTGCTTTTCCCCAGTCTCTCTTTTCTCACCCTCCTGGTTTTGACCATTGCCTGTCCTGACTCTGAGCCCGCCTGCCTGACCTCTCTGCCTGCCCCTTACCCTGAGCCTGCCTGCCGTCCTGTGTCCTGTACCTTGGCCTCTACTCTGGATTATCGACCCCTGCCTGCCTTGACCCGTCATTAAACATTGTTACTTCACACAGTCTGCACTTGGGTCTTACCTTGATTCCTGATACATACGGTATGGGAATAGCCATAGGGTATGGAAATAGCCATAGGGTATGGAAACAGCCATAGGGTATGGAAATAGCCATAGGGTATGGAAATAGCCATAGGGTATGGGAATAGCCATAGGGTATGGGAATAGCCATAGGGTATGGAAATGCAGATGCGTGAAGTTGAACACTGTTGATTTCATAAACAGGACTGAAAGTAACTTTTAGAAAGTGGAGAGAGAGCGAAAGTGAGAGGAGAGAACATTTGTTGGTAGACTTCTATGTAACTTTCCTGTTCTTGGTTTCTTGCTCCATGGGGCATCCCCAATCAACCTGCCTGTGCTTTTCTTGACACACACAGACGGTTTAGGTGCTTACCCAATGCAGGAAAAGTACTCAGACAAGGCCTTCAATCATGCTAGCCTTTTAGTCTTTTCCCCATCTTCCTGGAATGCAGAAGTGCAGGCACTGCTGTTGTTGAAAGCAGAAACCTGGCATCCATCTAATCATGTTCTGTTCAGCTTTAGATCATTGATCAGTTTCTGTTCAGTTTTAGATCATTGATCAGTTTCTGTTCAGCTTTAGATCATTGATCAGTTTCTGTTCAGCTTTAGATCATTGATCAGTTTCTGTTCAGTTTTAGATCATTGATCAGTTTCTGTTCAGCTTTAGATCATTGATCAGTTTCTGTTCAGCTTTAGATCATTGATCAGTTTCTGTTCAGTTTTAGATCATTGATCAGTTTCTGTTCAGTTTTAGATCATTGATCAGTTTCTGTTCAGTTTTAGATCATTGATCAGTTTCTGTTCAGTTTTAGATCATTGATTTCAATCTGTGCAGCATCGTAGATGTGTTTGGCTCAATATTGGTATTAACCAGCGGTCACCATTCCTGGTCAGGGAGAGCTAAAGGGTGTTTCTGCCCAGCACTACCACCTGTTTTACTAGTGAACTGCTCATCAACAATCATCTGTGTTAGAGGTGTGCTGGAAGAACCATCATTTGACAGTAATGAAATATTATCAATTCTCACCCTGTACTCTGTACTTTCTGCCGGTCAACAAGTTGTTTCATGCCAAAGTGTATCTAGGAAGTCAAGTGTCTTCATGTTCATGTTTCAGTCTTTGAAAGTGCGTAAATCAGAGAGATAAATGGAGAGGGGGAGGGAGAGACAAGAGTAGAAGTGCTGATAGGATCAGGTTCCCTATCTATGTCATCTTATTCATTATCTGAAAGGCGAAACTGATCCTAGATCAGCACTCCTGCTCTGCCCTAGTCTACCCCATCATTTTCCCTATTTTCTTGATTTTTGATTGCAGGTCAAAGAAATAACCTTACAAGAAATAACAGAACAGGTGAATGCAAATTTCACCGTTTCTGCTTTCAGTCACCCTGTGTAATATTACATTAGAGCAAATGAAGAAGAGAACTGTGGATGACCACTCTAGTTGTAAACAACTGTGTGCTCTGAGCTTCTGCTCTGTCAGCAGCATCATGGGAATTTCCCCTGCACTGTCAGTGTAACTGCGTGGGTGGCTCCTCCCCGTAAACTAGCCCTGGATTATTTTCTAAACATATGAATGGTATTTAGATGGAGGTCAGCGGAGGCTGCTGAGGGGAGGACTGCTCATAATAATGGCTGGAATGGAGTCAATGGTGTTTGATACTATTCCATTGACTCCATTCCAGACATTATTATGAGACATCCTCCACTCAGCAGCCTCCATTGATGGAGGTGGGAGAAGAGTGGAACAATGCAGTTCAGTGAACCATGACAGTTAAGTCATCCCTCAAAAAAAGAGAAATGCGTGAAAGCGAAATATTTGCCTGGAAATAGGCCCTTTTAGAAAACTTTGATAACTGTGTGCCATGTCACTGCAAGTTTAAATGAGCGATGGAAAATGCTTAGAAGTCAACGCATGGGTCACTAGTGCTATTCTAAACATTCTGAGACTTTGGAATCGACTTCGAATAGCTGTTCTTTTTTTCTGTTTATTTGTTTTACTATTACACATGGGAAATGAGAGGAGAGTTCCTCATTTGAATTAGTTCCACGTTTCTGAGTTAGATCAAAGTTAGAGTGGGCAATACGCTAATATTAAACTCTCAAAAGGAAACCTATTTTGATGCATAGCATGATCTTCATTGAAGACTCCAACAAATAGCAGGTAGCCTGTAATAGATTGTGGCGATGGATATGAGCAAATATAATCTAATAACCACAAAACGGAAGTGCAGTAGTGATAAGAAGTGCATAAAAATAAAAGTGAATGAATAATTTAGATTCTTACCTCAGTACTACGCCTTATTCTCCAACTTACAAAGCTCTGAAAGAAACACACACACACACACACATAAAGTTGAAGTCAGAAGTGTACATACACCTTAGCCAAATACATGTAAACTAAGTTTTTCACAATTGCTGACATTTAATCGTAGTAAAAATTCCCTGTCTTAGGTCAGTTAGGATCACCACTTTATTTTAAGAATGTGAAATGTCAGAATAATAGTAGAGAAAATGATTTATTTCAGCTTTTATTTCTTTCATCACATTCCCAGTGGGTCAGAAGTTTACATACACTCAATTAGTATTTGGTAGCATTGCCTTTAAATTGTTTAACTTATGTCAAACATTTTGGGTAGCCTTCCACAAGCTTCCCACAATAAGTTGGGTGAATTTTGGCCCATTCCTCCTGACAGAGCTGGTGTAACTGAGTCAGGTTTGTAGGCCTCCTTGCTCGCACACTCTTTTTCAGTTCTGTTTACAAAGTTTCTATGGGATTGAGGTCAGGGCTTTGTGATGGCCACTCCAATACCTTGACTTTATTGTCCTTAAGCCATTTTGACACAGTTGTGGAAGTATGCTTGGGGTCATTGTACATTTGGAAGACCCGTTTGCGACCAAGCTTTAAATTCCTGACTGATGTCTTGAGATGTTGCTTCAATATATCCACATAATTTTCCTTCCTCATGATGCCATCTATTTTCTGAAGCGCACCAGTCCCTCCTGCAGCAAAGCACCCCCACAACATGATGCTGCCACCCCTGTGCTTCACGGTTGGGATGGTGTTCTTCGGCTTGCAAGCCTCCCCCTTTTTCCTCCAAACATAATGATGGTCCTTATGGCCAAACAGTTCTATTTTTGTTTCATCAGACCAGAGGACATTTCTCCAAAAAGTACGATCTTTGTCCCCATGTGCAGTTGCAAACCATATTCTGGCTTTTTTATGGCGGTTTTGGAGCAGTGGCTTCTTCCTTGCTGAGCGGCCTTTCAGGTTATGTCGATATAAGACTTGTTTTACTTTGGATATAGATATTTTTGTACCTGTTTCCTCCAGCATCTTCACAAGGTCCTTTGCTGTTGTTCTAGGATTGATTTGCACTTTTTGCAGCAAAGTACGTTCATCTCTAGGAGACAGAAAGCGTCTCCTTCCTGAGTGGTATGACGGCTACATGGTCCCATAGTGTTTATACTTGCGTACCATTGTTTGTACAGACGAATGTGGTACCTACCTTCAGGCGTTTTGAAATTGCTCCCAAGGATGAACCAGACTTGTGGAGGACATCCCATGATGTCAAGCAAAGAGGGACTGAGTTTGAAGGTAGGCCTTGAAATACATCCACAGGTACACCTCCAATTGACTCAAATGATGTCAATTAGCCTATCAGAAGCTTCTAAAGCCATGACATGATTTTCTGGATTTTTCCAAGCTGTTTAAAGGCACAGTCAACTTAGTGTATGTAAACTTCTGACCAACTGGAATTGTGATACAGTGAATTATAAGTTAAATAATCTGTCTCTAAACAATTGTTGGAAAAATTACTTGCGTCATGCACAAAGTAGATGTCTTAACCGACTTGCCAAAACTATAGTTTGTTAACAAGAAATTTGTGGAGTGGTTGAAAAACAAGTTTAAATGACTCCAACCTAAGTGTATGTAAACTTCCCGACTTCAACTTTATATACACATACACACATACACACATACATACATACATACATACATACATACATACATACATACATACATACATACATACATACATACGACAGTTCAATGAGACATATGCTATTTTAGAAATTAGAAAATATTTATTTTCTCTGGTGGTCCATTTGTTCTATAGTGAGGTTAGATTATGTACCAAAACCACAAACCTTTCTCTTGAGGGAGATGGACAAATCAATCCATATTTTTACAAGCCGTTTGGGTCTGAAATGCCTTCACCACTTTATTATCCAATAAGGCACTGTCATGAGCTGGTAAAAAGAAAAATACACAATTTTCATTGAGGACCACTTACAGTGCAAACATGCAAATATTGTTTGCATCTCTAAGCACATTAACCCTTTGGGCAGCTATACCATGTCCTTGTTATACATTTTAAAACACATAAAATGTAATATGTACATTGTATGCATGTAATAATTAGTTAAACAGCAATGTGATGTATTAATAATAGTATGTATCTCAATTCTTAGATTTTCTCAGCTTTGCTTCAATTCCTGGTATTCCATCACAGTATGGAATCATTGATGACTCCTGGGCTGACCGTAAAGCATGAACCTGTTGAGGGTGTCGTGTGTCTCTAGTGGGTCCAAGTGACGCTCTATCTCCTGCAGCAGGATACACTGGTTGCAGTTCAGCCACTCTCCACTCCACACTAGAGTTTGCAAGCTCAGGCCTGCCTGTGTCAAACCAACAGGGAATTAATTATTCAATGGGCTAACATAGTTTTGCTCAAGTTTTGTTCACACATACAGTGAGCTCCAAAAGTATTGGGACAGTGACATGTTTTGTTGTTTTGGCTCTGTATAAAGTGCAGACTGTCAGCTTTAATTTGAGGGTATTTTGATCCATATCGGGTGAACCGTTTAAAAAGTACAGGACTTTTTGTACATAGTCCACCCATTTTGGGAGACAAAAATATTGGGACAAATTCACTTATTTGTAAAAAGTTAAGTATTTGGTCCCACATTCATAGCATGCACTGACTACATCAAGCTTGTGATACTACAAATTTGTTGGATGCATTTGCTGTGTGTGTTGGTTGTGTGTTCATATTATTTTGTGCCCAATAGAAATTAAATGGTAAATAATGTAGTCACTTTTATTGTAAATAAGAATAGAATATGTTGCTAAACATTTCTGCATTAATGTGAATGCTACCATGATTACGGGTAATGAGTGAGAAAGTTAGAGGCTTAACTATCATACCCCCAAAAAAATGCTAACCTCTCCTGATATTGTAATGGTGAGCAGTTAGCATGTCTTGGAGGTATGATATAAAATGCTAACCTCTCCTGATATTGCAATGGTGAGCAGGTAGCATGTCTTGGAGGTATGATATAAAATGCTAACCTCTCCTGATATTGCAATGGTGAGCAGGTAGCATGTCTTGGAGGTATGATATAAAATGCTAACCTCTCCTGATATTGCAATGGTGAGCAGGTAGCATGTCTTGGAGGTATGATATAAAATGCTAACCTCTCCTGATATTGCAATGGTGAGCAGGTTATCATGTCTTGGGGGTATGATATTTGTGTGTCTCTAACTTTGGGACCAAATACTAAACTTTTGCACTACTTTAAAACACATAAGTGAATTTGTCCCAATACTTTTGGTCCCCTAAAATGGGGGAACTATGTACAAAAAGTGGTGTAATTTCTAAACAGCACCCGATATGGATGAAAATACCCTCAAACTAAAGCTGACAGTCTGCACTTTAACCTCAGTCATTGTATCATTTCAAATCCAAAGTGCTGGAGTAGAGCCAAAACCACAAAAAACGTGTCACTGTCACAATACTTTTTCAATCGGTCGATATACTCATTGGCCCATTGAAAATAGATAAGAGAACAAAACTAAAATTAAAAGTTGCACCTAAGTTAGTGGGAGTGGTTGTGAGTTATCTTCTGATGTCAAATCATCTTTGCCAGACTGAATAGTATAGGTCCAGTTTTTCATAATACAATAAACACCCCTAAAATGGAAAAATATGTGCATTATCACACAGACAGCTTCTACTGTAATTTTGTAAATAACATTGATGTTCTCCTATACTTTGAAAATGTTAGTCAGGGTAGAATAGTCCACAAGCATTACAATGCCATATAGGGTGTAATTAAGCCTGTTGAACTGTGTACAACTGGGTCAAATTTGGGTCAGAAACAGACCAAGGACGTGTTCCAAATAATCTCTCTCTTCTTCCGTTTCTCATTACTGTTATAAGAAACTCCCTTTAACCCATGCATATCCAAATCCAATGCTTTTACATTTCTGGGGAGTAGTGAACAAGGACACACTTCAGGAAGAAGGAGAGATTATTGGGACATACCCCTGCCAGTATGATTGTGTGTCAGCTATCCCTGGTCTCTTACATGCGCATGGCTCCGGTCAACAGTAGTGTCTTTTCAGAGGTCTGTCCATCTGTCTGAACATCTGCACATCCGACTCCTTCACACCAGCATTTGCAATGAAGTACCATTTGCCAAGATACTGAGAGAGGAGAGAGAGAGAGAGAGAGAGAGAGAGAGAGAGAGAGAGAGAGAGAGAGAGAGAGAGATTTGTGAAAGGAAGAAAAGAGAGAGGGGCAGAATTATAGGAAAGAAAACATCTATTTTAAGACATTACTGACAAAAAATGACCCCCGTTGTGAGAAAACAGTGGGTGGGGAAAGCGTAAGATGACAAGTGAAAGGCCAATGCAATAAGTGAGTAGTCAAAAACTATATCTGAAACTGAGAAACCAATGTTGAGGTGCTGTCCATATCCAGCCATTACAGAAAAACCACAACTGTGAAATAATGTGGATTTTCTGTAAGGTACAACCATATACTGTAGGACTCGAATTACAACATTCTGTCAAATCAAACCACATATGGTGGGAAGTCTGTACAGCAAACTGCATCTTGTATTTTGTATGATATTTGCAGGGCTCACTTGTAAAAGTGACTCCCTGTATGTTTTAACTCAAAGTTGACTCCTTGTATGTGTGTGTAACCCAATGTTGACTTCCTTTATAAATATAGGTTAAATAAAACCTTAAATTATGGGTCACACATATTTTTTTGTAAATAAATTAAAGACCAAAAGAATCATTTGAGAATCATCATGAAGGGCTCATGAGGTTTTGATTTATCATCGCTTGTGCATAGCAACCTAATTAATAGGTCATATTATTGATAAAAACAGATATTACATCGGCATATCTCTCTTACCTGCTGGGTATTGAGATTGCTAGTAGATAGGAGGACTGGTTGGGAGCAGGGGGAGAAGAGCTGACCCAACCAGCCATTCACAAAGAGAAAGAACAAATACACTTAACATACCTGAACCACTTCAAATCAACTTGGGGTCTAAATGAAACCTGGTAATTGAGCTCTCTTTCAGGGCTTGATCTTTCTATGTCCGGATTGAGCTTTAAACGTTTTAGGATTGTGGTAATCATTAACCACTTGTTTCTTAGCACAACTTTCCACCATCCCGCATATTCCAAAGACCAACATACCGAAAGGTGTTGTTCCATGGTCCATGAAGTGCCACTGAAAAATGTCAACATTATTACCTATAAGTTTTTTTGGGTGGGTGGCCTTTAAAGTAAGAAGTGTTTGAGCTTATACCCAATTTTAGGAAATAGGCCTGCTTCTACACCTATTCTCCTCACCCTCCATCAGTCCCCATGTTGGTGGATGGGTTTCAATACGACTGTCATTTCTGCAGTCTATTCTGTTAATCTTGTTTTGTAAGACAGTATCACAGCGCTAGAGTAACTACCAATGTAATGAATTATCCTCATAGTATGCATTAGGGCCAGGAGTTTTCCTGACTATGTGAGCCTGAACAGGAAAAACTTCTGGCACAATACCATACACAAATTCAACTTTGAGTGTTTCATAGGTAGACCTTCATAGGATGTCCGTGTTTTCTGATCCGTGAGTAACAATACCGTGCATATTCATTTGGCTCGTGTCTGGAAGATAACATTTTGATGAGGAGAACAAAGAGAACACTGCTTCCATTTGGTGCAGTCGGATCAACTTTTTAGGGGTTCTTCGTCTCTTAATGGAATATGCCGGATATTATTTAATTCTCTCTGTATACATAGTAGCAATGTCACACTGATAAAGTTCCAAACGTAATGCTGAAAAGCACATCTGATCATTAGATGATTTTCATAAATGTAACTACCCACAAACTGGTTGAATCAACATTGTTTCAACGTAATTTGTCAATGTATCATGACGTGGAACCTATGTGGAAAATACATTGGATATGAAAAAAGTAATCAACGTAAACGGTTGTTTTGACGGTGAAATTTCAGCCACCGAATTATGTTATTATGGTCACTCTGTTATGCTTTATTATTTGAAGAATCTTGAGGTGAATATCACTTTGGTTGACTTTAATGAAACAAGTAACATAACACCGGAGACTGCCCTCACTGGACTTGTTACGACGGATGCACACGGACCGACTTGCCCAATCACCTTTTATATGACGTCATGAATATACCTGTGCCGTGCGCTATAATAAAATAGTTCCAATACAACACATCACCCTTTCAAGTGTTTCTAAAATGTCAAAACGACACACTGTTTATAGTTCATCACTCTGTAATTAACTTGTGAATTCATAAACAAACTTTTCTGTCTTTTAAAAGTTCAACAACTCATGAAACATCAACTCATTTTCTGTCTTTAACATTCCTTAAAACAGTCTTGTTTCTTCAGCACGAACTATATATCACCCTAAGGTGAGCTGGGTGGACTGCCAGTCACCTTCATAGCTGCAGTGGGGTTCTTCTGCCACATAATGCAGGCTGTGTGTTAATTACTGCACATGCTCTCCATATCTGTCTGGCGGTTTGACAACTGTACCATGAGAAGTCATGTGTACTGGAGTCTGTGGTTCTGTGACAGGAGGTGGGTCGGCATCTGGAATAGGTAAGTGAAACTCAGTGTCACACTCTGGGTGTTCCTCTCCACCCTTTTGACAAGTCTCTGAAGCACTGTGGAATGGTTTCAGGTGGCGTGGATTCCTGCGCAGCACTCCCTTATCTGTCTGGATCAAGTATGACCTGGGTGTGTCACACTGTTGAAGCACTGAAGCAGTCTTTGACCAGCCTTGTTCGTCGTCCAGCTTCACGGCGACATTCACTCCGTGCTTATCAGGAATCAAGGTAAGACCCAAGTGCAGACACGTCGAATTGACAATGGTTTAATATTCCAACAGGGGCAGGCAATAGACAGGTCAGGGCAGGCAGGGGTCAGTAAACCAGAGGTGGGGCAATGGTACCGGACGGCAGGCAGGCTCAAGGTAGGCAGAGGTCAACAATCCAGAGGTGAGGCAAAGATACAGGTCGGCTGGCAGGCTCAGGGTCAGGCAGAGTGGTCAGGCAGGCGGGCTTGTCCTGTGGTTGACACTGGTTGACTTGACAAACAAGATGAACTGGCAGCAGACAAACAGAGAACACATGTATAAATACACAGGGGATAATGGGGAAGATGGTCGACACCTGGAGGGGTTGGAGACAAGCACAGACAGGGGTGAAACAGATCAGGGTGTGACAGTGCTGGCGTTCTGGAAGGGGTTCTGACTTTATACCTGTTGTTGTAGACACGCATGAAGCTCTGCTTTGCTCTATAGGTCGACACGTCTCACCTGCTGGAGGTCTGGCCATGCCGGTTTATAGGTTAACCTCCAGGGTGGGGACTGTGGTGCGGAGCTGTCTGCCAAGCAGGAGCTGTGCTGGGCTGTGGTGTTGCTCTGTAGGTCATGAGAGCTAGGAATGGGTCAGTTTCAGGATCCCTTTGGCTGTCTGCACTGCTCTCTCTGCTTCACCATTTGCTTGGGCGGGGGGAGGGTTGGTGGTAATGTGTCTGTAATCATAGTCCTTAGAGAATTGCGTGAAAGCTCTACCTGGGAACTGTGGAGCATTGTCTGTAATTAGAATATTTGGGCATCCCCAACTGGCGAAGATGTTCTTCAGTTTAGCTCTTGTAGTTTCTCCTGACACATCTTTGAGGTAAGTTATTTCTATATATCTAGACAAATACTCCACAACTACCAAGTAGTTTTGCTTGTTGAGTTCACTTATGTCAGCTGCTACTCTTTCCCATGAGCGACTGGGGAGTGGAGTGGTGATCAGAGGTTCCCTCCTCTGAGTAAGTTCGGACTCGTGGCAGTCTTTGCATGTACTGACTATTTCCTGTTTTTACTTATTCCAGGCCACCACACTACCTCTAGCTCGCTCCCGGCACTTCACAATGCCCTGATGGCTGTAGAGTAGGCACTTTAACATTTCAGTTCTCATGTTTTGTGGCACTACTATTCCATCCCCATACAACACTAGTCCTTGTGAGGTTCTGTCGGGAGGTGTAGTAGGCTTGCACCTTGTCTGGCACTTTGGCGGCATACTTAGGCCATCCTGTTGTCACATAGTGTTTCACCATCTGCAGCTCTGCGTCTGCGGTGTCTGCTTCTTGACGACATCAAGCTTGTTGGTTGAGATAGGCCATGCTGTATGAACTGCATCCTTATAGGCCGTTGATTTCACTGGTCAGCCCTGCGATATCTCGTGTAACAGCTGCCTGGTGATGTCTAGAAACGATGTATGCTATAACAAGCCGTTTCCCCGGCACATACTTGGCTGTAAGGCTATAACGCATCATGCGCATGAAGTCAAGGTCTTCACAGTTTATTAGTGGAATAAGAGGTTTGTGATCACTCTGCAGTGTGAATGTATCTAGGCCATACAGATACCTGGTAAACTTCTCAAACGCCCAGACTGCTGCGAGACACTCCTTTTCTATCTGTGCATAGCACTTCTTTGCATCTGTGAGAGTCATGGAGCAATAAGCTACTGGCTTTAACTGTCCACCTTGTTTCCGTAGTAGGACCCGCCTAACCCATAACTACTGGTGTCTGCACTGACTATGGTAGGCTTTGTCATATTATAGTCAGGATCGAGGGAACGATGAACCGAGCAAAGTTCAGAGAGATCCTTAATGAAAACCTGCTCCAGGGTGCTCAGGACCTCGGAAGGTGAACCTTCACCCCAGTCTAACAGGACAACGACCCTAAGCACACAGCCAAGACAACGCAAGAGTGGCTTCGGGACAAGTCTCTGAATGTCCTTGAGTGGCCCAGCCAGAGCCCGGACTTGAACCCGATCTAACATCTCTGGAGACCTGAAAATAGCTGTGTAGGCTGAACACCACATCACTCCCTATCCAACCTGACAGAGCTTGAGAGGATCTGCAGAGAATGGGAGAAGCTCCCCAAATACAGGTGTGACAAGCTTGTAGCATGATACCCTAGAAGACTCAAGGCTGTAATCGCTACCAAAGTGCTTCAACAAAAGGTCTGAATACTTATGCAAATGTGATATTTCAGTTTTATTTTTATAAATTTGCTAACAATTTTAAAAATCTGTTTTTGATTTGTCATTATGGAGTATTGTGCATAGATTGGCTTTTTTTCCTCATCAATGTAATCAATTTTAGAACAAGGCTGTAATGTAACAAAATGTGGAAAGTTCAAGGGGTCTGAATACTTTCCGAATGCACTGTATGTTAGATTCACGTCTCCAAATAAAAGTTAAAGAACGGGATTCAGCCAGTGGCTCAAATGGAACTATCCAAGCAGTAGATAAACCTCCTATAGATGAAGTTAAGGCTCTTACAAACAAATGTAACATTCAACCTTAAAATGAGTAACATCCAAGTCCACATTGATGTTACTGTGACTTTAAATGTCTTGTGTAGATTAATCATATAAGGTGTTCATGTTCAAGATAGCATGCATAAAATAGCATTCACAATTGCTGTAATAATCTCAAACGGAATTGATCACTTGCCACATTACTTTTTTAATGTAATCTAAACTGCAATCTAGGTCTTTTGGTTCTGCTATTAGATGAAACAATCTGTTGTATAAATAAACAACATTTCTGACATTGCATTCCCATTTGAACTTTGCTGTGCTTTTAAAACCTGTTAACTGGTTAGAGGTCCTACATGGTTCTGGTACTGACCGACATTTTTGCTTATAAATCGATTTGTGGATACCGTAGATCGAAATGTCTTGCATTGAGCGACAGCCCTGGTTCACACTGACACAGTAGTATTACTGAGCCTGTGTGACGTAGGGTGTGATATCTGAAACCACCTACCATTTCATTCGCTTTTCGGACAGTCCATCAACTCCAGGCTGAACACCACATCACAGCATCTGAGGCACGGACAAAGCACATGCCTGCAATTGTTAAATGCAACCAACATCCTAGCGCAGCAGGAGACAGTGATTTCATCACGGTAGCACATTCAGAGATCGATTTATAGCCAATAATGTAAAATAATTAATCGATGATTTTAAACATAAAATTATACAAAAATATCACAGGAGGCTGCTGAGGGGAGGACGGCTCATAATAATGGCTGGAATGTAGTGAATGGAATGGTATCAAACTCATGGAAAACATGTGTTTGATGTGTTCGATACCATTCCATTGATTCCATTCCAGCCATTACTATGAGCACGTCCTCTCCAATTAAGGTGCCACGGGCTGCCTGTGAACAATATATTATATTCTGTTGCTCTTTGATTATGGTGTGTTTAGAGGACACTGGTGCTCCATCAATCTATCAGGTGATGTGCATAGCAGCCAAACGGCTTACAGCAATTACATGATGGGTACTCAAGAGTTCTGATGGTGTGCAGTTGTAAAATAGGCTTACATCTGTGCATTATTGGCCTTGTAAGTCATGGAATAAGTGAATAAGAGTTATTCTATATCTCACATATAGACAAAGATGTCTGACTGTTTGCTGCGTTTCTGTTCTGTGTTGACAGATGCTTTGCTGCAGCTGTGTGCTGCACCAGATAAAAAACTGTCTGGACTCATTTCATGTTTATTAGCATGTGGCCGTTTTGTATTGATTCCAGGAAACTCCACAGACGGCATTACTCACTGTACTCTGTCAGGGTCCTCTCATCCTGCAGGACTCGGCCCTGGTAGATCAGCCTCTGTTTGTCCACAGGAATCCCAACTGAAATGGCAATGTGCTCCTTGAACTCTTTCACTGTCACCTGAGAAAAATACACCGGTGTGAGGATAGGCCTATATCCAGAATATGTAAGGCTACTGTAAAAGTGCTCCGTTGGAAATGAGAACGTACCTGTCCGCCTACAGTAACTTCGGCTCTGGGAGTCCAAAGTTTTGACAGTCACCTCTATATCAGCATCCGGTTCCTCCATGGTTACGTTTACCCTGTGTGTCAAGTAACAGAGGCAATACGATAGAGTACCAATGCTGTCATGAATAGCATAATGTAAGGGTTAATCAATGAGGGGCTTCGCGCTAGTGGAGTGGAACTAATCTTCCACAGAGTTGCATTATTTTCCAGAGAACGCATAGAGCCCTGAGAGGACAACTACAAATACCTAGGTGTCTGGTTAGACTGTAAACTCTCCTTCCAGACTCACATTAAGCATCTCCAATCCAAAATTAAATCTAGAATCGGCTTCCTATTTCACAACAAAGCATCCTTCACTCATGCTGCCAAACATACCCTCTAAAACTGACCATCCTACCGATCCTCGACTTTGGCGATGTCATTTATAAAATAGCCTCCAACACTCTACTCAACAAATTGGATGCAGTCTATCACAGCACCATCTGCTTTGTCACCAAATCCCCATATACTACCCACCACTGCGACCTGTACGCTCTCGTTGGCTGGCCCTCGCTTCATACTCGTCGCCAAACCCACTGGCTCCAGGTCATCTACAAGTATTTGCTAGGTAAAGCCCCGCCTTATCTCAGCTCACTGGTCACCATAGCAGCACCCACCCGTAGCACGCGCTCCAGCCGGTATATCTCACTGGTCATCCCCAAAGCCAATTCCTCCTTTGGCCGCCTTTCCTTACAGTTCTCTGCTGCCAATGACTGGAACGAACTACAAAAATCACTGAAGCTGGAGACTCCTATCTCCCTCACTAGCTTTAAGCACCAGCTGTCAGTGCAGCTCACAGATCTCTGCACCTGCACATAGCCCATCTGTAAACAGCCCATCCTACTACCTCATCCCCATACTATATTTATTTATTTATCTTGCTCCTTTGCACCCCAGTAACTTGCACATTTATCTTCTGCACATCTACCATTCCAGTGTTTAATTGCTATATTTTAATTACCTCGCTACTATGGCCTATTTATTGCCCTACCTCCCTTATCTTACCTCATTTGCACTCACTGTATATAGACATAAATTTTTTCCCTACTGTATTATTGGCTGTATGTCTGTGTATTCCATGTGTAAATCTTTGTTGTTGTATGTATCAAACGACTGTGCTTTATCTTGGCCAGGTCACAGTTGTAAATGAGAACTTGTAGGCTAGTTGAGAACCTGGTTAAATAAAAGGTGAAATAAAATAAAAAAGCAGCCACCTGACCAAATTCACATAGAACTGTAAGTTATAGATCGGTCGTTCTCATTGACAGCAAGTCTACGCGGTAAATCTGTTCTATGTACGCTATTTCTATGCTTCCGTTCTTAAGTTTTGTTTTTGCATCTTTTACTTTCGGAAACCAGCTTCAAACAGCTGAAAATACAATGTTTGGTTATGGAAAATATATTTCACAGCAGTTTAGATGATACAATGATTCTCTAAACTGTTTTGTCATTAAACTTAAATTAGGCAAACTATTAGAATTTTAGCAAACAGGAAATGGCACAGTGATTTCTGCATAGTGGACCTTTAACACATTTGCCGCTAGAAACGTGTTCATTTGCAGGTAGAAATGTGTTCAACATCCACTGAAGTAGCAAGCAAGTTTACTATATTGCTGTAGTAGTTGCGTAATTAACCAAACAAACAGAGTTACTAGTTAAGCCATCAGTCCTAGCTTGCTATTATGAAAATCGATTTCAATAATGTTTTCATTTCTACATTTGCTATCAAAAAGCAGCTCAAACTAGAGCCATTGAATTCTACCATGCTGATGTACCGTGCGTTATAGAAAAATAATGTAAGGTCTAGAATGCCCTTGAAGCCAATCATAAACAAGTATTCAACAATATCCATGTTATAATGTGGATAATAATTTTAATTTGGTAGTTAGCTAGCTACTTCCTAAACAAAGATACTATGTGGTCTAACGTTAACGCTCATGGAAGCTGCCATAGCTATCTAACTAAAATAGCTAGCTAGCTGACTGGCTAACATCCTTGCCTGAAGCAAGCATGGTCAAATAAAACCTTTTCATGTCAGCGATCTCTTGATAGAAATCCATTTTAATTGTAGATGGAACTTCTACAAAAGTGATGGTCCAATCAATTTCACACGAATATTGACAAAAAAACAACAGTGAAACTTGTAGCTAGGTAGCTCACAGCTACGTTCGCTTTTAGCTAGCAGTTAGCGAGTTAACGTTACTATTAGCTCTATGAAGTTAGCTACCTACCACCTAGCTAGTTACTTACTTGATCGCTCCTATCAGTGAGGAAGCCAATTCTTCACCGATTGTTCAGTGTGGCATGTAAAGCTAGCTAGTTCCTCCTATGATGATAGCAACTGCGGTTCAAGTAACGTGTCATATGATTAGCTACCAGAACAGCTGTGACGTTTAAAACATACAGTAACAAATGGGACGTGCTCATGAAGTCAGTTCAAAATGTTTTGCTTATATCTGCTAAATGGATCTGCTAGCCAGCTAGATAATATCCCCAGTGCAGTCACAGATGAAGGTAAGGTGGGGGTGATTTTGTTAAAACCAGGCCTGTAGGAAATTAGGGGAAACCAAGAGGTCCAAGACCTCATTAACAAAGTGAGACATGGTTTTCTCTTTCTTTAAAAGGCATCCCATCAAAGTGAACAGGGCTTCCAGTTCCAACAAAGGCCTGAGACCGCTGATATGATCAATTCACAGTTATGTCGTGATTGAGAGAGGAAAAAGAGCCTGAGTGGGGCTTGAACACAATTCACAGTTCACACAAACCCGCTGGTTGACTTAGCAAACAAAACGAACTGGCACAGAGAGACAGGAAACACATGGATCGGGAGAATAAGCGACACCTGGAGGGGGTTGAGACAATTCACCAGGACAGGTGAACCAGATCAGGGTGTGACAGTATGTTGAACAATCCATTCAATGTTTGTCTCAAAATAATAAGTAAAACACTTCAACAGGTGAAATATTTAGTCAGATTAGCTAGCTACTCGTCGTTAGGCTTTTAAAGGGGAAATCAGCAGTTTATACAAAAAAAATTATGATATGTTCTCATTGATTCTTGAAGATATAACCTATAAATGCCTTATGAGCTTAGTTCAACTGTCATGCCCCACCAGAACCCAAAATAAAAGCTAGTTTTACTCCAATGTTTGTAAACGTAAACAAACACTTTATAGCCTCAAGCTATATCATGGTTGGTCAGTCCTTGCATCCATAGCTCTGGCTATGAATTTGAGAGTGGTAACATTTCTCCAGCCCGGTCCCGTAGCTTTTTACCCAAACAAGGACATGCGCACTCAGTTAAAAGTGAAATGGTCGTGTATCACACAGTACAATGTGTGGTTCTGAATAGTGATGGGCATTCTGGCTCTTTTCAGTGATTCGGCTCAGCTCACCAAAAAGAGCCACCACTTTTGGCTCCCAAACGGCTCTTTAAAAAAAATGGGTTTTGTATTTTTTCAAGTCAAACAGTTAGTTTGACTATGATTGCTGTAAAAAAAAATCTGATTAAATGAAATTATACTCTACCTTAACCACAATGTATTTAAAAATGCATTGGTTTGTAATGAAAAAGAATGCTATTAAACCTTTGCATTTAAAGTATAACTTTTTTTAATGTATATAAGCAAAGTGCATATAAATGTAACAATTCAGAATGAATACAATCTGAACAACATAATAATAGAATATTGCACCATATCAAAGAAAAATAAATAACAATGTGCAAAACTGCAGCATCCCACTTAAAACATTAAACTGGTCCCTCTTTTCTCTCTCTTCTTTATTGCCATGTTATAACCAGCAGCACACATCAATGCTGACCATATTTTGCTTTTATAAGAGATATGCATTCAGAAATGCAAGCTGCCTCACTTGAGGGGCTAATGCGGTTTCTTCTCTCAGTAATTATTTGTCCCGTTTTTGCGAAGACCCTCTCAGAGGGAACGGATGTGGCCACTATGCAGAGTCTCCCTGTCATTACTTTAGTATGCCATGGGTAGACAGAAGCCTTGTTCTTCCATCAGCTCAAAGGATCTGCGGATCTTTGGAGGAGGGGCTCCTCCAAATAGGATCGGACCTCCATTATGGCATTTGCTGAGGGATTCCTTCGTGCCTCATCCCCAGTTGCTTTCTCGTCAAACAGCATCCAAACAGCAGACGTTTGTGGCACTTCTGCTGGTGCTTCTGCTCCATCTGACCCCTTTTCTTCCTGTTGCCCTGGTGCCTGAGCCAGCTGACTGCTGGGGCTGTCCCTCCCTGCTGCTGAGGTTATTCTTTGAAGAGCCTCTTCAATCGCTTTGGCATCACTGAAGGCTAACTTCTTAAACCTGGAGTCAAGTGCAGCGGTTTCTGATAGCACATGATTATATTCCATTCTGTGGAACTTTCTGTCCATTGATGAACATAGGGTGTACATCAACTCTGTCACATGTCCTGTGGTTACATTTGCTTCTCTCTGGCGGCTGGCTGTGATTCGCTGCAGACCCTTACACAGGAGTATCATTTTTGAGGCTGTCACATAGCTGAAAAGAGGGAACAGTAACTTATTAGTTCAGGTTCATGTTTTGTCTACTGATACTACATTCTCATCTACTGCTCATATGCATATATAATACTGGATTAAATAATGATGTAGTAATAACGGCTTACTGTACCTCTCTCCACTGATCTCCACAGTGACCTGCTCAAAGGGTTCCAGGACTCTGCACACCTCCACCACCTCCCATTCCTCTTGGGTCAGAGCATCAAAAGGTGCATTGACAATGGCCAGGGTAGAGATGGCATCCTTTGACTAAAGAAACCGCTTCAACATATAAAATGTTGAATTCCACCTTGTAATGCAGTCTTGTTTAGGCCTCAGCTCAGGCATCCCCATCTGGCATTATGTAGACTTTAGTTTTTCAGCACCAACTGTGCTCCTGTGGAAGTATTCCATAGCTGCTTTCACTTTGTCCACAGTGGGCTTCATCACCTTCAGAGCATCTCTTACAATCAGGTTGATTGTGTGGGCAAGACATGGATGTTGGGTCCATTTTAAAATGTTCTTTGGTTATGTTAGCTGCATTGTCACTAACACAACGGACCACTTTTCCATCTACTTGCCATTCTCTGGCCACTCTCAACAGTTCGTCTGCCAAGTTCTCTGAGGTGTGTCTGTCGCTGAACTCAAAGCAGTCCAGAAGACAGTTAGACATCGAAAAATCTTCAATGAAGTGACATGTAACCGACATGTAATAAGTGGTTACCCTTGATGTCCAGCAGTCAGTGGTAAGGCAAACTGCGGTAGCTTTTTAGACTCTTTCCCGCACTGAAGCCTGTGTGCTCTCGTACAGTTGTGGAATAAGTCATTTTGAAAGGACTTTCCTGCTTGGAATTGTGTACATTGGATTTAGACTATTGCTATAATTTCTAAAACCTCTGTCCTCCACGATCGAAAATGGCTGGATATTGGTGGACAATCATTTTAGCCAATGCAATATCAATTTGGCCTTGTTTTGATACAGACATAGATACAGAATAAACTGGTCCATAGAAGACTGTGTTGCTGTGGGTCGCGGTGTAGGCCTACTTGACTGAGTGGATACATCTCCACGTGTGGAGGTGCTGGCTCCACCACTATCACTAGCAGGCCTGCTAGTTTCTCGAAGCTTCGCTACAGCGAGCTTCACAGTTTGGAGCACAGTTCGCATATGCCGGTGTAGGTTGTGCGTAGAACCGGCTTTATATGAGATTTTGTTTTGGCAAATTCTACACTGTGCTCTAACATTGTCTACATTATTAAAATGCATCCAAATGCTACTGTGCTTCCGACCCATTTTCCAGATGTTGTTTTCACAGCTCTCCTTCCTCTCTCTCCTCGGCTGCTAAGTGTGTGACTGTAAGTGAGTTGGCTGGGCCCTCCCTCACGCATCTTTGGTTCATTGGTTGACACTGCGTGTCTGATTGACAGGAACAACAGGTGAGGCTGTTAGTCTAAGCAGACAGTCAGAACGAATATGTGTGCGCTTGAGCATTTAGGCCTATATTCTTTTATTTATTTTTTCATTCTTTGAATTAGTTAATTCTATTCATTTAAATATTTTGATTATTCATATCTTAATATTTCTATATTTTTATGAATAGATTCGGCTCTTCTGATATGCGAGCCAACGTTCACCTACAAGATAATGAGGTGGCTACTCGGGTGCACCCTCCCATGACAACTTTTTGGTGTTGTTGTCAACCAGCCACTTTGGTGCAGGTGAAAGGATACAAGCTGAGAAAGACCTGAAACGTTTGAGTAGAGATGCACTGCACTCCTTTTCAGTTGTGTGTTTTCCCCCTGCCTTTCTGAATAACATCAAATTATTTGTAAATGTAAACTGATTTATGAGTCTGAAGAGGTGGCTTTCTTCCTAACTGTGTAAAGCTAGATATCTAGCTGGCCAGTTTCCACTTACATTCAAATCATCATAAAGTTTTCTGGCTATCTGAATTTGCACGTGGAAACATGGCAGACAAGGACCGCAATTTGGTAAACGCTGATGTCTCGGCAGATGAAGATTTAACAGACACTGGCAGCTACACAAATGCTGGAGATTCGTCATCCTGGGAAGAATTTGCAGATTACCTGCGTAATGGGCCAATCCAGCCATACATGTTCGAACCACAGAACAGTGGCAGTTCTAGCTTGTAGGGTTCCCTGGGCGAACCCCCCCTTCAGCTCCCCCCCCACCCCCAACATAAAAAATAGCACCATTCTGCACTAACTGTAGTTTTTATTCAGACATTTGGAACAACACAAAATGTAAAACTATATAAATATATATACAAAAATAAGACTCATAAATATAAAAAAGAAGTAACAAAGACAAATAGAAACAAAATAAATACAAATAAAAAATAATCGAATTATTACACTATTACCCTATTTCTAACAAAAAACACAAATAAAACTAAATTGCACAAATCCTATATTACACAAATAGAATAACACACTTATAAAGAAGAGAACCAGATTATTACACTATTGCACTTCAAACAAGAAACACACAAACTAAATTGCACAACTAATTGTATTACAAATTACATTAGTACTGTACAAAGTTAGAGGTGCGCTATTTGATAGATTCCCCTGCTCCCCCTACCTCGGGCTTCCAGTGGGGAGAACTGAGGTCAACCTACCCCGCCCCAACTCGTACTTCTGAGTGGGAGACCTTCCCAAGCAGTAGCCTGACTAGCTCACAAACTAGAATCACGGCGCCCATTCCGACAAGGTTAATTGACCCACAGTCCCACACGGTGTCATGATATCGTTGACGTGACGTGAAACTGATCGATAGAAAACCGATCGCGCAAATGTCACCATTAGGGAATATTTATTTTATTTTTTTGTGTGTGGGCCCCATTGCCACCCCCATGTCACCTATGCCTAAATCCGCCACTGCCACCAAGGAGGAGAAGAAGAGACTACGACATCGACGAGTCCGAGGAAGAAAGACAGGAGGAGCTGGTACCAGTCACAGACCCACCAAGGTAGTTTACCATAGTCTATCCAGCTTGTTATGTTTAGGCTATGTCTATGTTCTGATCAGTTCACTCTCCAAGTAGACTGGAATCCATTAAACGTTACTTCAGGTTGGGTTCCTGGCTAGGCTACTCTTCAAATCCACAGGAAAACAAACGGAATGCAACGGAACGGAAACCGTTTACCGTTTAAGAACCCAACGGAAGCAAACAAAACGGGGCGGGACCTACCAGAATGTGTCCAATAGAAACTCTCGTTTTTTGTTTCGAATAAACGTTTGTTGTAAAACGTTTTGCAACAGAATGGGTTTAATGAATACACCCCAGGTCTTGACCCTCGGTGTGTGTTGTACTGCCTCTGCCCAGAGGCCCAGGCTTTTTGTGACACGCCCTGTTGCAGCTCAGATCTCTGGATGCACAGAGATGTTTTTAAATGTATGGTTCTGCACAGAGCAGGCTTTTGTGGCAGTTAGATGCTCAACTGTGCTTTAGGAGCCACTGTTCAAGTCCCAATTTCAGCTCTCCCTCTAAACTAGTTGCTGGTAGTCATCCACCATATTACATACTAGAAAATACTCTAGTGGTTAGTCTCTTGATTAGTGTTTCTGTTCAATTAGTAAAATAAAACTGTAGGAAAGGAGATAGAGAAGAAGCCAGGATTATTGACATGCACATAGCAATAGGCTCTTCTCCCAGAAGTGTACCATGTCTATTTTGGCTTACATGCAAACTCAGACAGCATTTATTTATCAGCAGATGGTATTTTTGTTTGCAGAGTATCCATTGTTTGTATAGGACAGGCACATATTTCTGCTTTTCAACCCCTTATCAAACAACAAACAAGACTCAATAAAGGTAAAAAAGGAGCACGTTGTTTCCCTTGTATTATACTGTCACCTTCCAGTAATATGAACATAGGATTGCTGGTTCAAGCCCCACTCAGGCTCTTCTTCCTCTCTCGATCACGACATAACTGTAAATTGATCATCTCAGCGGTCTCAGGCCTTTGTTGGAACTGGAAGCCCTGTTCACTTTGATGGGATGCCTTTTAAAGAAAGAGAAAACCATGTCTCACTTTGTTAATGAGGTCTTGGACCTCTTGGTTTCCCCTAATTTCCTACAGGCCTGGTTTTAACAAAAACATCCCCACCTTACCTTCATCTGTAACTGCACTGGGGATATTATCCAGCTGGCTAGCAGATCCATTTAGCAGATATAAGCAAAACATTTTGAACTGACTTCATGAGCACGTCCCATTTGTTACTGTATGTTTTAAACGTCACAGCTGTTCTGGTAGCTAATCATATGACACGTTACTTGAACCGCAGTTGCTATCATCATAGGAGGAACTAGCTAGCTTTACATGCCACACTGAACAATCGGTGAAGAATTGGCAAACATTCTGGTGAAATCAGAAGATTTAACTTCACAGATAGGAGCTATCAAGTAAGTAAGTAATTAGCTAGCTAGGTGGTAAGTAGCTAGCTAACGTTAGCTAACTTCATAGAGCTAATAGTAACGTTAACTCGCTAACTGCTAGCTAAAAGCTAACGTAGCTGTGAGCTACCTAGCTACACGTTTCACTGTCGTTTTTTGTCAATATTCGTGTGAAATTGATTGGACCATCACTTTTGTAGAAGTTCCATCTACAGTTAATATGGATTTCTATCAAGAGATCGCGGATCGCGGACATGAAAAGGTTTTATTTGACCATGCTTGCTTCAGGCAAGGATGTTAGCCAGTCAGCTAGCTAGCTATTTTAGTTAGATAGCTATGGCAGCTTCCATGAGCGTTAACGTTAGACCACATAGTATCTTTGTTTAGGAAGTAGCTAGCTAACTACCCAATGTAAATTATATTAGCCACGTTATACTATGGATATTGTTGAATACTCGTTTATGATTGGCTTCAAGAGCATTCTAGGCCGTACATTATTTCCTATAACGCACTACGGTACATCAGCATGGTAGAATTCAATGGCTATAGTTCATTCCTACATTTTCTACGTTTGAGCGGCTTTTTGATACCAAATGTCGAATTGAAAACATTATTGAATTCGATTTTCATAATAGCAAGTTATGACTGATGGCTTGGTTAGGTTAACTAGTAACTAAGTTTGTTTGGTTACCAAGGCAACTACTACAGCAATATAGTAAACTTGCTTGCTACTTCAGTGGATGTTGAACACATTTCTACCTGCAAATGAACACGTTTCTAGCGGCAAATGTGTTAAAGGTCCACTATGCAGAAATCACTGTGCCATTTCCTGTTTGCAAAAATTCTAATAGTTTGCCAAATTTAAGTTTAATGACAAAACAGTTTAGAGAATCATTGTATCATCTAAACTGCTGTGAAATATATTTTCCATAACCAAAAAATGATTTTTTTCAGCTGTTTGAAGCTGGTGTACTAAACCCAGAGTAAAAGATGCAAAAACAAAACTTAAGAACGGAAGCATAGAAATAGCGTACATAGAACAGATGTACCGCACACACTTGCTTTCAATGAGAACGACAGATCTATAACTCACATTTCTATGTGAATTTGGTCTGGTCGCAGCTCAGGGCTCTATGCGCAACTCTGTGGAAG
The DNA here is from genome assembly GCA_003317085.1 of Hucho hucho. Classification (NCBI taxonomy): domain Eukaryota; kingdom Metazoa; phylum Chordata; class Actinopteri; order Salmoniformes; family Salmonidae; genus Hucho; species Hucho hucho. Next base: position 389,530 of record QNTS01000580.1, read on the forward strand.
ATTAGTTCCACTCCACTAGCGCGTAGCCCCTCATTGATTAACCCTTACATTATGCTATTCATGACAGCATTGGTATGATACTCTATCGTATTGCCTCTGTTACTTGACACACAGGGTAAACGTAACCATGGAGGAACCAGTTGCTGATATAGAGGTGACTGTCAAAACTTTGGACTCCCAGAGCCGAAGTTACACTGTAGGCGGACAGGTACGTTCTCATTTCCAACAGAGCACTTTTACAGTAGCCTTACATATTCTGGATATAGGCCTATCCTCATACCGGTGTATTTTTCTCAGTTGACAGTGAAAGAGTTCAAGGAGCACATTGCCATTTCAGTTGGGATTCCTGTGGACAAACAGAGGCTGATCTACCAGGGCCGAGTCCTGCAGGATGAGAGGACCCTGACAGAGTACAGTGAGTAATGCCGTCTGTGGAGTTTCCTGGAATCAATACAAAACGGCCACATGCTAATAAACATGAAATGAGTCCAGACAGTTTTTTATCTGGTGCAGCACACAGCTGCAGCAAAGCATCTGTCAACACAGAACAGAAACGCAGCAAACAGTCAGACATCTTTGTCTATATGTGAGATATAGAATAACTCTTATTCACTTATTCCATGACTTACAAGGCCAGTAATGCACAGATGTAAGCCTATTTTACAACTGCACACCATCAGAACTCTTGAGTACCCATCATGTAATTGCTGTAAGCCGTTTGGCTGCTATGCACGTCACCTGATAGATTGATGGAGCACCAGTGTCCTCTAAACATGAATAGAGATGATATTGCTTGCTCTCTGTTTCCTCTGTGTCTCAGACGTCGGTGGAAAAGTAATACACCTGGTGGAGCGGGCCCCCCCTCAGCCTTCCCAGCCAGGCTCGGGGTCAGGGGGAGCGGAGGCCGGAGCGCCGCCCTCCTCTACCACCTCCCAGGGAACGTCCCAAGTGCCCCCACATGACCGCAACGCCAACAGCTATGTCATGCTGGGGACCTTCAACCTCCCGGTTAACGTCATGGACCCTCAGCAGATCCAGGTACAGCTTTTTTTGTCTTGGTTCCATGGTTTATAATGATATCCTGAGCGCCTGGTGTGGATCAGAACTGATTTCTAGCCTATACTGTCTACTACATTCTTCTTAGATGTCAGTCCAGCAAATGATGTCAGGTTTGGGTGAGAATGCTAGGAATGCCAGAGTCAGCACCAGCACCGGGGTAAGAAATCGAATATATGATTTATAACATAAAATCCATAAATGCGGATGTTTACTATCTAACAATTTCTATACACAAAATGCTATGAATAAACATGTTGAGTAGCTGCCAACTAATACTCTTGCTGTCACAGAGCAATGGTTCAATGAATGTGCACATTGATATGGACCAATCGGTGCAGAGTGAGCCCAGGCTGAGACTGCTATTGGCTGAGAACCTGCTGAGGGACACCAATGCTCTCATCGAGAGGATGGAGGTGAGGTGTTAAGTTATAAAGATTATAACAACTAGGAATACCCACCGTACAGAGCTATTTTTAATGAATACACTGGCTCAAACGTGAAACATAAGTATTTGGACAAGATGTTACTTGAAGATATTCTAGGCAGTCTCAGGAAGCAGGTCTATTTGAGTTCGAAGTAATTCAATTGAGATGACTTGAGCAACGTCCTCCCCTAACCTGCTACCTTGTCGTTCAATCTCAGGGTCAACCAAGCGGCACCTCAACCCAACAGGATTCTGCTGCTGCTGCACCTCCTCCCTCTTCCTCCTCCTCCACTCCCTCTCCCTCCACCCAGCCCATGGACACGTCTCCACCTCCATCAACTCCCCCTCCATCCTTCTCTTCCTCCACTCAAACAGAAGGAGCTGCCCAAGCTGGACCCAAGTAAGACATTATTGCTAACTATCGCTGTCCTGCATGTTTTTTTTGTTTTTTTTTGTTTTTTTTTGCTCTATACTGAATAAAAAGGGTGCTGGATGAATTAAAAAGTTATCAAATTGGGAATTTAATGGGAATTAAGAAGAATAGGGCTTAATCCAGAACTTGAGACCTGCACTTTTGCACAGAATCTCCCATTGACATCAGCACATGAAACTTTAGACATCGTGGTTGTTAAGAGACCTGTGATGCATTTAAATAAGGATAACTCATCCCATCTCTCCCCTTGACAGTCACCCCAGCCCAGCAGAGCTGGTGGAGATGCTGTCAGAGCTGAGGAGGGTGGAGGAGAGACTTCAGCCATTCGTCCAGAGAACACACTCTATCCTAGAGTCTGCTACCACCGCAGAATACGCCAACACCGTAAGCGTTTCACCACTGCATTCCTCATGACTTAGTGCTTTGTGGTTAGGTACATTTCACTTGCACTGATCAGACGTAGTAAGTCATGAGCGTTTGCTGTATTGCCTTGTATTGCAGTCGGACTCTTACAATACTTGTCACCTTCCCCACATGACTACCTGAATAAAATATCAAAACACACGTTCTCAGAAAATGGCTCAAGCCCTCTTCTTGTCACACACAGGAAAGAGAGGAGGATCAGCGGATTCTCAACCTGGTGGGGGAGGCCCTCCGTCTCCTGGGCAATGCCCTGGTTGCCCTTAGTGACCTGCGCTGCAACCTGCTGAGCCCCGCCCCACGCCACCTACACGTGATCCGGCCAATGTCTCACTACACCTCCCCAGTCTCCATGCCTGGAGCCGTGCACCATCACATCCCGCTACATGTTAGTCGGTGTTGTATCCCATTGTCAAACTTGTTTTGTTGTGACCTGGCAGACACTTAGACCTATTACATTATTTCTGTCTTATGTACACTACCGGTCAAAAGTTTTAGAACGCCTACTCATTCAAGGTTTTTTCTTTGTTCACTATTATTCTAAAATGTAGAAAATAGTAAAGACATCAACTGAAATAACACGTATGGAATCATGTAGTAACCAAAAAAAAGTGAAACAAATCAAAATATATTTGAGATTTGTCAAATAGCCACCCTTTGCCTTGATGACATCTTTGCACACTCTTGGCATTCTCTCAACCAGCTTCACCTGGAATGCTTTTCCAACAGTCTTCAAGGAGTTCCCACTTATGCTGAGCACTTGTTGGCTGCTTTTCCTTTACTCTGCAGTCTGACTCATCCCAAGCCATCTCTCTTTGGTGGAGGTCGGGGGATTGTGGAGGCCAGGTCAACTGATGCAGCACTCAATCACTCTCCTTCTTGGTAAAATAGCCCTTACACAGCCTGGAGGTGTGTTGGGTCATTGTCCTGTTGAAAAACAAATTATAATTCCACCTAGCCCAAACCAGATGGGATGGTGTATCGCTGCAGAATGCTGTGGTAGCCATGCTTGTTAAGTGTGTCTTGAATTCTAAATAAATCAGTGTCACCAGCAAAACACCCCCACACCATAACACCACCTCCATGCTTTACGGTGGGAAATACACATGCGGAGATCATCCGTTCACCCACACCGCGTCTCACAAAGACACGGCGGTTGGAACCAAATATCTCAAAATTAGACCCGCAATTTGACCATGAAGGCCTGATTCACTCAGTATCCTGTGAACATTTGATGTTGAGATGTGTCTGTTACTTGAACTCTGAAGCATTTATTTGGGCTGCAATTTCTAAAGCTGGTAACTAATGAACTTATCCTCTGCAGCAAAGGTAACTCTGGGTCTTCCATTCCTGTGGCGGTCATCATGAGCGCCAGTTTCATCATAGTGCTTGATGGTTTTTGCGACTGCACTTGAATAAACTTTAAAAGTTCTTGACATTTTTCATATTGACTGAGCTTCATGTCTTAAAGTAATGATGGACTGTTGTTTCTCTTTGCTTATTTGAGCTGTTCTTGCCATAATATGGTCTTTTACCAAATAGGGCTATCTTCTGTATACCCCCTACCTTGTCACAATGGCTCAAACGCGTTAAGAAGGCACACCTGTTAATTGAAATGCATTCTCTCAGCCACCTCATGAAGCTGGCTGAGAGAATGCCAAGATTGTTCAAAGCTGTCATCAAGGCAAAGGGTGGCTATTTGAAGAATATCAAATACTTAAAAATACATTTTTTGGGTTTACTACATGATTCCATATGTGTTATTTCATAGTTTTGATGTCTTCATGATTATTCTACAATGTAGAAAATAGTAAAAATAAAGAAAAACCTTTAGGTGGGTAGGTGTTCTAAAACTTTTGACCGGTATGGTATTTAGTTACATTGGTTAGTTAAAAAATATTGTTTGCCAATGGAACACAGTATGTCAATGACATTTTGAAACTCATCTGCAGATGAACCTGGGAGCCACGGTCACAATGGCGTCCAATGGCAGACCAGCTACAGAGGGACAGGCTCAGCCCAGTCAGGCCGCCGGCCAATCGGACCAGCCAGGTCAGGGACAGACTTCCCCCTCACAGCCTCCCCCGTCCAATCAGCAGGCTGGACAGGGACAGCCCGGCCCCCGGGTCATCAGGATCAGCCACCAGACAATGCCGGTGGTCATGATGCAGATGAACACGGACGGTGTGTTGTCCCCTACCCGCCACTGATTGAATGCTTTACCACAACGTGTCCATCTGTTTCTCGTTCACAAATGGCCCATTGGAAGTGAATAACTCTACCATTGCATTTATTGCCAAATGGTATTTTCTGAGAGAAAGTTTTCCTTCTTTGACCGAAAGTCAAAGTACCGTACAGGTCCCTGTACTGCTCAAATCAATAGGTCTTGTTCAATTTTGGAAGGGTGTTTTTCTTTTTTAAGTGCTTGTTAAACCATAGTCCATTTTGTTTTTACACACTGTTTACAGTTCAAACATTGTGTGTGTATGTGTGTTTACAGACTCTGGTGTTCCTCAGGCAGCTGGACAGCCAAACGTTGCAGGAATGGGTCAGCCAGGTGAGTGTTGGTAACACTTCATGATGATGGTTTAGTACCTCTGGTTGTATCTCCGAATAAGTGCGGACTAGAGTAAAGCCCAATATACCAGAGATCCTGAATCCAATATTCAAGACACAAGGAAACCTTTTCTTATCCTCTCTCCCCAGGCTTCCAGATGCCCCCCGGTGTTCAGATGAACCCAGACTTCATGCAGTCCATCGTGCAGCAGATCGCCCAGTACACAGAGGCTGTAGCTGCTGCCACCGGGGGCGCCATCCCTGGCCAACCCCCCCAGACTACCCCCTCAGGCTCCACCGCTACCTCTTCCACAACCACCACCGGCCCTAACACCCCCACCACCACCCCCACGGCCCCCCCTCCGCCTTCTCCCGGGGCCCCCCAGGCCAGGGTGGTGTTCACCCGGCCCGCCTTTGCCCCCAGGATCCCTCCACCTGTCTTTGGCACCCGGGGGGCCACCATCAACCTGAGGGCTAGCGTGCCCCCCATGATGGGTCAGCAACCAGGACAGGTGAGCACGTTTGTGATAGGGGGTTTGGTGCCCTATGGGTTTAGTGCAGGACTAGAGGTTAATGGCTTGTAGATTTCAGTCAAGTTTTGACAAGAAGGAATTTCAGGAATGTCGCTTGGAGGTTTTTGTATTTGCTAGCCATTGTGGGCATTTTCCATCGACAGTAGCGATTTGTCTTAAGCTGTAGTGCTCTGAAAGTCTTAATGGCATAGCCATGTTTGAATTATATGCTAATGGTAACTGTTGACCTATGACCTCTCCCCCACAGCCCTTCCCTCCTGCTGCCCTCAATCAGATGATCAGTGGACTGGTGGGACAACTGCTGATGCCTGGACAGATGGGTATACACTCCACCTTTATAGCCTCTTATTTTTTTGTGTGGTTTTGCTTAGTTAACCATTACACTAAAAGTGAATCCTATGTTTGAAGTATTGTGTACTGTAAGCCAATTGTAATTTCTTTCCTTTCTTCCTTTTCTCCCCAGCTGGTCAAACAGCCACTTCCTCTGCCTCTCATACCTTCTCCTCCTCTGCTTCTCATACCTTCTCCTCATCCTCCTCCAACTCTTCTTCCTCTTCCTCCTCTGGCCCTATCCCCACCCCTGCTCCTGCCCCTACCCCTGGCACCACTGTTCCGCCAGGCCAGCCCGGAGCCATCCCCACCATGCCCCAGGGAGCTCCCCCTGACCTGGCCCAGCTCCTGGGCTCTCTCCTGGGGACTGCAGGGGCAGTACCTGGGGCCATGGGACCCTCCATCGCTGTGACTATGCCCGGAGTGCCCGCCTTCGTCCAGGGAGTGTCTGACTTCATGCAGGTCAGTGTCTGGATCGGAGTTTGTTCCAAGGGTATTTTGTGGATTAGGACATATAGCCGTAGTGCCTGTTACAACAGAATGGTTGAAACCAAGATGACATCATCCTCCAGTTAACTGACATGTTTGTTGTAAGAATACCATAATGGTTTCTTAACTACATATCTTTCATATGATACATTTATTTTCTCCCTGTCCATCATCCATCATCTCGCTCGCCATCTCAGGCCTCCGGACCAGTCTTCCCACCACCCCCCAATGGTGCCCACCAGCCCCCTGCCTCTGGCACCCCCACCCCTCCACCCGGGACCACCCCTAACCCTCCCACGGGGGACGGTGCCGGGGCCCAGGGAGAGGCCCTGAATCCGGAGTTGTTCACTGGGATTGTACAGGGGGTCTTGTCCACCATGATGGGCTCCCTGGGCTCTCCCCAGAGCAACACTGAGAGCATCGCCCAGTTCATCCAGAGGCTCTCTGAGACCAGCAACATCTTCACACCCGGCACAGGGGACGCCATGGGTAAGAGTTTCTGTCTTGTGTGCTTTTTTTTTCTTTTTTCTCTTGTTTCTCTTTCCCTTTTTCTTGTACCTTGCTCTCTTTCTGTTTCTGTCTATGAAGTGTAATCTCTTTCTCCCGCGTTCCCTCTTTTTCTCCCATGCTCTCTCTTCCTCAATGTTTTTGTTCCATGTCCACACAGTTGTCTCTCTCCCTCAGGTTTCTTTGGAGACCTACTGACCCTAGTGTGTCAGAACTTCTCCATGGTGGATCTGGTCTTGCTGCTCCACGGCCAGAACCAGCCCCTGGGTCGCATCCAGACCCAGCTGTCTCAGTTTTTTACCCAGCACTACCTCAACGGGAGTGAGCCCACCGACCACAACGTTGCTGTGAGTGGGCCACCGTCTATATAACCGCCTCTAGCTGAGATGTTACTGTCACCTGTCATTACTGTTACGCGTCAATTACTGTCACCTGTCATTAGTGTCACTGCACATGGGGCTAGACAAGCTACTTGATGAGTCTCATTATCTCTCCCTCTTTCTCTCTTTGGTTCTTTTTCTTTATTTTCACTGTGATCATAGGCTGCTGCTGATGGTCTCATCAATGAACTTGAGGAGTACATTACAGAGAGCTTTGTAAGTACCATAGTTCACTTAGGCTGCCCCCTTTACAGTCAGTGGTCTTCAAATTGCTCAATAATACCAGTCACTTTTAAATTCTCCCCGTGGCCAGTTGGTCAGAGGTGAATCAATCGCTCACATTTTCTCTCTTTGTCTTGGTCCTTCAGTCTTCAGTGGCAGTGTTGGAGGGTGTCAACATCACTCAGACCAACCTGTCCTTCTTCAGACAGCAGTTAACGCGTATCGCCACACACATACTCCGCTGCACAGGTGACATTGTCTTTATTGTGCCAAATTATTTTATTTGACGCAATTCATCTGACCTGGCCTATGAATGTCAGTGCTTTTGTCACTTATTGCTGTGTTTTTCACCTCTGCAGACAACACGTTTGGGCCGCAGCTGCTACAGATGTGCAACCAGGGGCTGTTTGAGTGTCTGGCCCTCAACCTGTACTGTCTGAGAGGAGAGCAGAGTGCCCTCACTTCTGTCATCAACCACCGCATAGTCAGTACACACACACTCAATGTTCCTTATGACATGATATACAACTTCCCACTCCATGTCTTTCCTCTTTCCATCCCGGTTATCTCTCTGTCTGTCAGATGATTTACAATACTCTTTCTATAGATTTGACAAAAAGAGCTAAATGGATATGACTAGACTGAAATCTGGCCAATAGGTTGTGAGGGTAAATAGGTGTGTTGACCCCTCTCCCGTTACAGAGGACGTTGTCGGCTGACATGAACCCCAGCCTGGTGAACTGGCTGACCAGTATGCTGACCATGAGGCTGCAGGTCATCCTGGAGCACATCCCTGTCACAGAGGACCAGATACTGCATTATGCCATCCACACACAGCAGGTAATTAACACACACACCATCTCACAAACAGGTCATAGTGTTCTTTTTTTTTAAGCACACTGTTAGTGTTCTAGAAGGCTTATTTACTGGACTACATCTAACAATGCACGTGGATTCCATCATTTTCTAATCAAGGGTCAGTTACGATAGCTGTCATCGATTCCATTAGATTCCACTCAAGCAATATACAGTGGGGCAAAAAAGTATTTAGTCAGCCACCAATTGTGCAAGTTCTCTCACTTAAAAAGATGAGAGGCCTGTAATTTTCATCATAGGTACACTTCAACTATGACAGACAAAATGAGGAAAAGAAATCCAGAAAATCACATTGTAGGATTTTTAATGAATTTATTTGCAAATTATGGTGGAAAATAAGTATTTGGTCA
>QNTS01000580.1:403405-429839 GCA_003317085.1 Hucho hucho
AAAATACACTGCAACAAAGACAGCACTGTGTAGGTACCCAAAGAAAGCCGGGTTTGAAACTGGGAATCCACAGATGGCTTACCTGGAAACATTGCTCTCTGCCTTTACCCTATGTCTGTGCTCTGTTTGCATAAGGTGTAAGACATTTGCCCACGACTCCAATCAGTGACCTCAGTCAGATTAAACCTTAAAGTAACTGCTCTCAATTGCAGTGTCCATCACTCAAGATTCAAATTGATTGGAATTGTTTTTCACAAACTTTGTCCAAAAAAAAGTCAATAGTATGAGATATATCAACGCATAGTTATATTATCACAGCAATGAAAATATCTGAATAGGAAACATACAATCGTAAGATAAGTCACAGGATCTAAATACAAAATCTAAATAAAAATCCATGATGGTGCAAAGTTGGGTTTATGAACAGGCTAGTTATAGAAATGCACCAGAGTTTGGATGGGAATCCTTCTGATTTCTGTATCTGTGTGTTAGCCACACTCCCAGGATCTGAAATTAGATGGAGAAAAAAAATATGGCTGAATATGTGATTCAAATAATACTAAAGCACAATATACACTGCGTGTACAAAACATTAGAACACCTTCCTAGTATCTGTGAGTTGCATTTCCTTTTGCCCTCAAAAGTCTCAATTCGTTGGGTAATGGACTTTACAAGGTGTGACGTGTTCCACAGGGATGCTGGCCCATGTTGGCTACAATGTGTCTCAAGTTGGCTGGATGTCTGTTATGGATGGTTTTATATGATTTAAAATCTTTAATGATGACTAAATGAATTATAATCCTAAAATAATGAGATAACCAATTACCAGTACAGTGTTTTTATAAATGTGCATTGTGTATAGAAAAGGAGGAACCAGTGACAGACAGCATGTGATCGCTGTGGAAATTGATAAGAGGAAGAGGGCCTCTCCAGACAGAGGGGAAAGTACAGTTGGGCTTGTAATAAGATTGTGTAACATGTTGCAGGACAAGATTAGTAAATGTATGTTTTGAAGTGGACAAGGAGGGACGCTATTTGTTTGGACATTTATGACGCTATGTGTGACTATATAAACGAATGTGCATTGTATCTCAGTAGAGCTCTCGCGTGAATAAACCTTTGACATTTGATCTCTGCAGCTGGGTCTCTGTCTGTTTCATCTTAACCAAAGCTTTACGACCTTTGGGTTACAGACAGAGTAGGTTAATAGAAGTTCATTTTAGAACGTTGAGAACAAAATTTCCATAATGTCCTAATGGACCATTCTTGATACCCATGGGAAAGTGTTGAGCATGAAAACGCCAGCAGCGTTGCAGTTCTTGACACAAACCGGTGAGCCTGGCACCTACTACCATACCCCGTTGAAATCTTGTCTTGCCCATTCACCCTCTGAATGGCACACATACACAACTCATGTATCAAGACTTGAATATCCTGCTTTAACCTGGATCCTCCCTGTCATCTACACTGATTGAAGTGGATTTAACAAGTGACATCAATAAGGGATCATAGCTTTCACCTGGTCAGTCTGTCATGGAAAGAGCAGGTGTTCCTAATGTTTTGTTTGGAATTGTTGAATTCATTCCTGAAGTCAAAATCAAAAGTCTAAAATATAGAGTGTGTTGATGACATAATATAAAAATGCAGACAGTAAAAGTCCCCACTACAAAGTGTTCTGTTTTCAGTCCAATTTACATAGGAATCCCACAGCCTTTTACTGTTACACAGCAAATTGCACCCATTGCCAGTGCATTGCTATGCTACAGCAGGTTGCTAACCTCTGTGAAGCTGAAGAAGCATCCAATCCCACCCAAAAAGCGTAAAACCTCCTCAGCATGACTTTGGATGATTGGCGCACAAGGGTTGCAGGATAATGGGTTGGAGAAACAGTCCTGTAGTGTGAGGAAGCAAGTAGACAGGACAGAATTTAAGTAATGTGTCCATCACTCAAGATACTATCTGACAAACATGCTGCTGGTTTTTACTGATAACAAGCCAGTGTCTTTACCGCGTCACAGGTGCCATTATAGTTCGGATGGAAGAAGCCACAGCAGTTTAGAGTTTTCTCCACATCCTTCTGAGTGGCCTCGGACTTGTTCCAGCCCACTTCTAGTTCTTTCTACAGTGGGGGAAATGGATAAAGCAGTGCAGGGAGATGAGGCTCTGGTCACAGAATTCAATCAGCATGTCATCAATCAGAGTGTTTCTTTGAGATCAACTGGAAATCATTCACACTTTCAATTTACGTTGTGCATTAGCCATTTGTCAAAGAGCTAATACAGGACATAGAAGGAAAGTATGAATGATTTCCAGTATTTATTTAAGGTGTTCTACAGATTAAGTGGTCATGAGTCACATTATACACATAATATATTGTCATGTACCTGCTGCTCTTTATTGATAGCCAGACATGCGGCAGACACTGACAGCTGCACCATGAACACCAGGAACAGGATAATCATGTACTGAGGCCAACTAAGGAAGCTCACGTGACAACCAACTAGGCAACACTAGGCTGTGTATTTGAAAGAGAAATGTTTATAAAGTGAGAAAATAGCAGTTAAGAGTAGTCTGCATAGAGCAGTTAAAAAACACATTGAGACTAAGATCCTCTAGTATGCAACAGTCCTCTGTGTTTGTTTCAATATGTCTTGTGTTGTAGTAGTTTGTATTCACTTGAATATGTAATGATTTGTGACATGAATAAAGCATTACAACCACACAAAACCAACCCTGTGCAATCACATCACTTGATGGTGATGAAAAGTGAATGGCTCTAGGATCAGCTTCCCTTCCCCCAATCCTAAACATTAGTTGGGAAAATGCAACAAAAAAAAACATGACCCAAGTTCAGTGTCTAGGGGCAACTTCACCCTACTCCTGATTGAAGGATACAAAGAACAGCAGGACCTGGTGGTGCTTCAGGGCTCCACAGAGGCCCACGAAGGCCACAAATAAAAGGAAGATGCCCACACCAATGACTCCAGCCACCACCCGAAAACTGGTGACCAGGCCAAACCATTTCCCCCAAGCAGCTACTCCAATCAGCAGCAAGCTCACCATCTGAAGACCAAGCACAATACAAAGTGATGACAGAAATCCACTGGGAACAGAAAAGCACTCAAAAAGGACACTTTATGCTGATTTCTTTGATGTGGGCAAAGTCAACACCATCTCATATTTAGGCTACCACCTTCAGGCTGATTAAAGTCTGTTTAGATGAAATAAATACATACATTGAATACATAATACAAGATTTATTAAGACATTTACAAATTATCACATTGAGTATTTTGATTATATTATACATGAATTGCAAGAATTGTATGACGATAATTTATCACACTTTACAGATATGGTATAGGCAAGTGGTTCCCAACCTTTTTCGGTTACTGTACCACCAACAAAATGTTGTTCTGCCCCGAAAAAAACCTGAAGTAATCCCATAAGTACATTTTACCAGTAGGTTTATGGTACCATGAGGCTTCTGAAGTACCCCCAGTGGATAGGCCAAGTACCCCCAGGGGTCCTAGTTCCCCTGGTTGGGAACCAATAGTGTAGACTTTGCATTAACTGAGAGACATTTGGGCAACTATTTGGAATGTAGTCTACTATCATTTTGATAGGTGTCACAACGACTTAATTTGCATGATAGCCTTCTTGCCCTGGCTATATCATTCTTGGCTAGAATCATGTTGGCTTTTGCAGTTTCATTAGCCTATCATCAAAAACAATATGGTCCCATATGGAAACATCTATGCGTGGTACTTACAACATAAAGTATGTTCAGAGCGCATAGAGAATTCTTCGTGCAAACAAATCCTCCGCAAACCATTGTCGATATTCGTTTTTTATCCTCTCGAACAAAGTAATTTTCAAACTCAAATGTATCCGAGTTGAACAGTAATGAAGTCTTATCATAGAATGACAAACAGTGCCTGTGAAGTTTTACAGGTGGGTAGGATTCCAAGGAGGGACCAGTCCAGGGAAATAGGTTTTCAACTTACCTGATTGGTTGTCTTGAAATTATGACTTCACATATGCAAATGTTGCTAAGGAATTGTGTGATGGCTGAGCCAAGTGATTACCAATGTGTTATTTTAATCCCCAGATACTGTGTATGTTTATTTATTTAACTAGGCAAGTCAGTGAAGAACAAATTATTATTTACAATGACTGTCTACCCCGGTCAAACGAACCAGGACGACGCTGGGCCAATTGTGCACCGCCCAATGGGACCCCCAATCGCGGCCGGTTGTGATACAGCCTGGAATCGAATCAGGGTATGTAGTGACCTCTCTAGCACTGAGTCGCAGTGCCTTAGACCGCTGCGCCACTCGGGAGGTTTACTCGGACCAGGCTGCACTGTAAGACATTTCACATGAAATATTCCTGAACGAAAAATAGAGTGCAGTATGCTGCAAATATTGCATCCAAAAAGATTTTACTGCAGTATTTTTGCAGTGCACTTTTACTGCAGTTTCAAAACTGCAATCTTTTGTAGGGGTTTAACCTACAGTGATGAGGAAAAATACTTTTGAAACAATGGGAGCATATAATGACTGGTTATGACACTAGTGTATCTCTAACCTTCATCTTTTAATTTGGACATTGATAAACAACACTATTGCTTTTCAATAAAACACCTTAATATTTATTAAGTTATGAAAGTGTGCTCGTGCTTATGGACAAATGTGATGAATTATACCCCACTAAAACATATTGAAGAACACCGACAGCTAGAGCAACAATGTATAAAATATATACAGTCTAAACTCTTAAATAAATCAATAATTAACTTTCTAAACTTCTGTGGAACTGCTAAAAATGTTGAAAAAGGGGGGAGAATGGGCTTTGAAAGTTGTTCGTATTATGCAAAATAATTAAGGTGTGGCGATTTTGTATACTGCAATAATATCTATACTTATTATTTACTTTCTGTGTTAATGTCTTCAACGGAAGAGAAACATTTGAATGAGTTAATATGAATTTCAATGCCCACCCCTGTACTGTACAACGTGGTACAGTCTGAACACCAGTTTAACCCCAGCAGCCAGCTAGCAAGCCTAGCACGCTTCAGAATGAAAACCAAACAACGTGATAGGCAATAGTTTAGTGTCACTCATAATTATCCATATTTGTCTTATTTCATTGGCAGATTTTTTTTACACACAATTCTAGCCAATATGTCAGCTCCGAAGAAGGGAGATCTATCTTCCACCGAGAGTGAATTATTCGTAGTTATTGCTGCAGGTAAAGCCTCATTACTTTAATGCTAATGCTAGCTAGCTAGACAATACGCTTGCTACTGTAGTCTAGATAAGTTATCTGAGATTGCTGTACCATTTCACATTTAGCTAGTACGTTATGTAATGGGTTAAATTATTTTTCTAATGATGGTGGCTATATGGCTAACTTGATAGCTCAATCCAGCAAGTTGCATTGGAAGGAAACTTGCTAACTACTGTAGCTAGCTAGCCAAGCTAGTAATAAAGGTAGTTATAACTCTGCTAACTTTAGTACTGTACAATAATACTAGACGTTATGTTAGCTAGCTAATTGCTGAAACCGTTTTCTAGACAAGACAACTGTTGGTTGTTTCAAGCCTTGGTTAGCTTGAGGCAGTGTTCATAGCTTTCAATGCAAAACAATCCCTTGAAGGTATAGCATGTATGTACAAGTAATGATTGACCTTTGATGCTTTTTCTCAGGAAATGTTCAAGAAGCCTCAAGATTATTGGGCTGCAAGGATGTCAGAGTCAACTGTTTGGATGAGGTAAAGGCAGAAATGGGTTCAATTTTTCAACGATATTCTATTATAACATTCGTTTTTAAGTTATTGATTTATGCTCTTCATAATTTGTTAGCAAACTGGACAATAAGGAAACCACAGCATGTCTCTTTTTGTTTCATAACATGCCTATGTCTGCTCCTCAAGAGGCAGGTACTGCAGTACAGGCACTCCACAGTTTAGCAAAGGCTATTTTCCGTCATCTCATTGTCCTGTATTGTGCGTTCTACAATGCTGTATAATGGGAAATATCTTTGTGTAGACTTAATTCAGCATCGTTTGTCTGTAATAGGCTACTTAAATGATGCATATCTACAACATACACTACTGACGGTTCTGTTTCTCCTCCTCAGAATGGGATGACTCCCCTCATGCACGCTGCATACAAGGGCAAGGCGGACATGTGCAAGCTGCTTCTGCAACATGGGGCAGATGTGAACTGTAATGAACACGAGCATGGCTACACGGCACTGATGTTCGCTGGGCTATCAGGTAGGCACATTTTCTCACAGTTTGTATTGCTGAGAAAGGATATCCCTGTGTAGATCAGGGTGCACCATTGTGAATTCATTGATTTGACTGTGTGCGGTAACTCTTTTCTCCCCGCCTTGCCATATAGGTAAGACTGATATCACCTGGATGATGTTAGATGCGGGAGCGGAGACCGATGTGGTCAACTCCGTCGGGCGAACAGCATCTCAGATGGCTGCGTTTGTCGGTATGTACAGTAAGAATTTCACACATAATAGGAAGTGTGTGTGATGTCTGTGACGTAGAATAAATTAGAATGACTCTGTATTGGCATTGCCCCCTTAATTCTGATCATGTTCATTAGGGCACATTCTGTTTGGAGCCTTATGAATGCAACCTCTGTCACAGTGAGACTTCGGGTACTTGTTTCTCACCCAGGTGTATCTCCTTTCCCTCTCCCCAGGGCAGCATGACTGTGTGACGGTGATCAACAACTTCTTCTCGCGGGCCAAGCTGGAGTATTACACCAAACGCCAAGGACTGGAGAAGGAGCCCAAGCTGCCCCCCAAACTGGCAGGGCCCCTCCACAAGATCATCATGAGCACCAACCTCAACCCTGTCAAGGTAAAATACCACCACCGCTGTCTCTGGGCCACATTATGGAATAGTGGTTTAGGAGTGAGATATTAAGTGATGCATATTTGATCAAAGCAATGTGTACACCAGACCACTCAGACCAGCAAGGATATCAGGCAAAAAAAAGCTGACCTTTTCAGACTAAAGCCAAGTCTGTTGGAGAACTGTAAAAGACAAAACACAAAGACCACCAATATAACCCTATCTGCGTTATGTCACCTTTTATGAAGCATAGCTTTTTGGGGAATAGTGGGTCATGTGACAGTTGGCAATGCATCCTACATAGGGAGCTGTTATGTCACCCTTTATAGTGTATGAGACCCCCCCCCCCCCCCCNTGTGAAGCAGCAGGACATGAACGAGGTGCTGGCCATGAAGATGCACTACATTAGCTGTGTGCTGCAGAAGTGTGCCTCCTTCCTCAAGGAGCGCGACGACAAGCTGGAAGGACTCATCAAGAGGTGGGCGAGGGTTTTGGACTGTATGGGCTGGTTTCCCAGACTTGCATAGAGTATACACATGTGAACATGTAAATACATATGGAGCCGGTTTCCCGGACACTATTATTACTGTTTATTTTTTATTAAACTGGACTGACAGGATGTCAATGCAAAAAAGTCAGAAAGATAAGGAAGACATTTCTATGAAATGCATATATCTGGCTGCACTGATGATGTGTAGAAACACTCTGACACACTAAATCTGTTTTTGATTGTTATATATACTGTATTTCAATGCATATGACCCCAGATGTCATTGTTGTCCCCATGCAGCTTGTTGAAGGGCCGGGACAGTGACGGCTTCCCGCTGTTCCAGGAGAAGTTCATCAGAGAGTGCATCCGCAAGTTCCCCTACTGCGACGCCACACTGCTGCAGCAGCTGGTCCGAAGTATCGCTCCCGTGGAGATCGTGAGTCAATCAGTCATCAATCAAATCGATTAATGAAGCCCCTTTTCTGTCAGTAGCTGTCACAAAGGCCTTTTACAGTCTTGCTCTCTCTCTCTCGTGTGATGTCTGTCTGTGTATTTAATAATGACTTTGAGTGAAGCTCCACTCGTAATTGTTTCCTGTTGTGGGCTTAATAACCTTTTCAACATTTTATATTGTTAGGCCCGGTTTCCCGGACAATGATTAAGCATAGTCATGGACTAAAAAGCATTCTTAATGAGGAATTCCCATTTTAAAATAGTTCATGACTAGGCTTAAATCTTTGACCCTTAGTGTAATTTTCAATTGTTTGTGCTGTATATCTTGTGTATATTTAGAATTTTCTCTCCCATTTCCCCTTTCTGTCCTGGTCAGGGTAACGATCCTACAGCCATCTCAGTTTTGACCCAGGCTATAACAGGACAGGTGGGCTTCATGGACGCGGAGTTCTGTACCACCTGTGGGGAGAAGGGAGCAGAGAAGAGATGCTCCATCTGTAAAATGGTAGGCACAATGCGCTTTTCTACAGTAACATATCAACACAGTCAAATGCTATATTCATATATCCCCTGTCATCATTCATAGAACTGCAGTAGCAATGGTCAGTCTGTCATTATGTATCCTTGCATCCGATGCATGGGCCTCTATTCTTCTCCAACACGTGCAACCTTTTTGTGTTCCTATAGGTGATATACTGTGCCCCAGCCTGCCAGAAAATGCACTGGTTCACCCATAAGAAGGTCTGCAAGCAGCTTCAGGAGCAGAGAGAAAAGCACGAGGCAGAGTCAGCCAAGCTGATGGAGCGACAGAGGAAAGGTATTGGAGAAATATCCTTGGACTGTACATTTTCATGTCACCTCTTGTTTAATTTGTATATGACTCATTGTAATTTTAAGTGACCAAGGATGACATTAAACACCTACTGTACATTGGTTACAAAAGGATGCTTGGTTTTGAATAGGATTCTTCAGATTCAAAAGTGGTAGTTAGCTTAAATAGTCTTTCCGTTGCCTTGTGTTACAAGGCATCATGCTAACAGTGGGCTCCTTATGTGTTTCTCAGAGCAGAGCCAGGCGGTAGAGTCGGCGACAGGCTCCATGCAGGACCTCTCAGTGGGACCCGATGAAGACTCTCCGTCTTCCCCGTCTCCCTCTGACAACCAAGCAGACCCCCCCCCCCTCCAAACCTGACTCCACCACTCCAGCCACAGAGAACTGAAGGGGGCCTGTAAGGGACGTCCAACACAGGTGCACAATGCCTATACACCCTGCTGTCTCCCCTACTCCAGGTCTACACTGTTGTCCTAGAAGGTCTAAGGGAGGCCTGCCATGTAAGGCCCAACAGTTAACCTGGGGATGAAGTACGCAGGAGCTTCACACAAGTGTAAGGCCTAAACCCATGGGAAAGGATCCCTTATTTATTGATGATCTGACATTGTTTTCCACCAAAGCAACGCAACATTATTGCACACGATGGAAGAAGGGTTAGGGTCACGAGTGTCTATGCTTTTTATTATAATTTTTTTCTTTTTTTTTTTTCTTTTTTTTCCATCATTCATATTCATTGTTAAATGTCTATGTAGGCTAATATAATTATGTCGATGGTTTTTGTTCAAGATTAATGGAAAGTGCTTCAGGGAGTGTGATGTAAAGTAGTAGTAGATTTAATTGGTATTCTCTTGGTTCATGTCCTTTTTTTTAAAACGAATAATTCTGCGTCTAGTCATTGCCCTAGTTAATAGATAAAGGACATTGTTTCCAAACACAGTGAATTGGCCAAGAACAAAATTATTTTGAAGTTACTATAACCTCCTGAAAAATCAACTTGGTGGCAAATCCCTCTAACAATGTTGCTGTTTTGTTGAATACTGATGTTTCAACGATGTCAAATGACTGATTGTAATACAACAGAATAAACACCACAGTACTGTCTCGATGTGCTTTTGATCGTATGACAGATTAGACTCGCCTGGGTATCAGTCTGTTTGTATCAGTCATCATGCCAACCCTTGCCGCTCCTTGACATGCCAAACACTGTTTCGTATGACACTGCGTTGACATGATGGCACAAACAGATCTGGGATCAGGCTAAGACTAGACTCCACTCACATGGGAAATGTGATTAAAGTAGACCAGTGAGGATTCAGACTCCCGAGTTCATCCTGTACTGTGTAACATTGAACTGGGGTGTCTGTTTGTAGTGTAGTAGTAATGAGGAAACAGTGATTCTATTGGCTGGTTTAATTCAGCTAGAGGTCCCTCTACAGGCTCATACAGCATGACACCACAGTGGTATGACCTTCAGGCGAGAATCTCAATTGTATTTCCTCACATCCTCATCTTGTCAAAGCATAGTGGAGCAGAAGATCTGAGGTTCCTCCCCTGGGATCTTCTCTCCTTGGCTTCTTCTCAAAATGCATTGGAGGAGAGGACATGAAGAATCTGTTAAATACAATTGAGATTCATCCCTCGTGTTGCTAGTGCAGTTATCTGAACATGACAGTGAGGATGTTGGCCCCTGGCTGGTTCCATTCCCCTAGCTTTCTCTTTTTGGAGGTGGAAATGGCATTCCAGTCCACAGTGGAGAACTGCATGATGGATCTCTGCATGGCCCTGTGCACACTGGGATCTGCTATCTCATCCAATGGGCTCCTGGGCAGAGATAAGCATCATAGAGTAGCACATATAAATAGACATTGAAAACATTAAATACTTTAGGAGTCATACATTCAATTGTAGAATTTGTATCGAGATAGTCACCCATATCCCTTATTTGTGACTTACTTTAAATGTTGTCTTGAGCCATAGTGACCTGCAAGTCAGATGAAAATGATCAAGTCAATATATTCAAAAAGCTGGTGAATTGCAATATAAGGCGAATGCTCGTCTCCTTTGGTACAGTACTATGTTTTACATTGAGCAAGGTGTCATCCCTCCCCATAGATGCCAGTCTCTCTACTGGCAGAAGTCTCTGCCTGCCTGCCAAATGCCAGTGACTGGGGGAAACAATGGCGTTCTATACTAAACGGCTGTAATGAACTGTTCCTCTGTCAACCGGTTATCACTTTAGGTTCAACAAGGATCGCAGACTTGACACAGCAATGTATTGTAACAGTTTCACTAGTAAGTTGCTTATTTTCCAATTTTTGGAATATGATTTGAATATTTGTTGACATACCTCTTCTATCCAATAACTGCATTGCCGGCAAGTTATGGACCTACATATTGACAATATCCGGTCTGTTGTGAGTAGCGATTCAGGAAGCAATTGTCAAACAAGCTATCATCTACAATACTGTATCAAATCCAAAGGAGGCTGATGGGGGGAGATAAAGGAGGACAGGCTCATTGTAATGGCTGGAATGGAATTAATGGAATGGTATCAAACATGGAAACCACGTTTGACTCCGTTCCATTCCAACCATTACAATGAGCCCGTCTTCTTAAACCTCCACCCACCAGCCTCCACTGGTCAGATCTGTTTCTTCCTCACATAACCATGTCAAATGTGAGGGCCTTGGACTGTACAGTATCAGTGGAATCCCTATTCACTCACTGACAGTGTGGAGATGCTGCAAGTTCCTCAGCGCAGCCACACAGTCCTCCAGCCTCTTCGTCTGGTGTTTGTGCAGAATAAGAACCCAATGACAGGTTAGGTGTCCCAGGGCGCCTAGGAATGGAAAACATACAGTAAAGACAGTAGCCTGTGTTCAGCCTGTTTCTGCTCTCTTAACAACTCCATGTGAAATTGTCATGCCGAACTTGGCTTGACAATGACAGCAATGGACTTGCTATAAAGACAGGATAGGCATGTGGGCACTTGGGGATGGAAAACAGATCCACAACAAGACAAACTCACACAGAGAACATGCAATGCAATGTTCTAGCATATGCTTAGGAAAACAAAGATTGTAATATTTACCTGAAATAGATGTTTTATTGTTTTGGAGCTAAAGTTCTGTCATGCAACAGTTGGGGGAATGGTAAATGAGTTCGTTAATTTGAAACATTTACAGAGCATTATGGAGTGGATATGGGGAAATTGTATTTTTCCTTTCTTGACTATTCTGACATGATATGCCTAATGTTTGAGTGTCACACATTCCCACATTTAATAGAACTGTATGCAGTATCATTATCTGTTTGTGATGTTGGCTATGGTATCTTGTTGCTATTCAGCCATAAATATCTCAGCATGGAGAATCTTGACAAGTCCTCTATAATATGATTTAGTTAATTTGCAAAAAAGCATTTTATGTAACATAATACTGGCATATACTGACATGATTGATATTTTCCAACAAATTATAATTTACAGGTCACATCACATTCACAGCCTTGCAATGAATAGGGCCTCATTTGACATTCTCAACTTATAGATTCCATAGTTAGAAGTTATGATAAGACTACTTTTTGGCAAGGTAAAGTTGACAAACATCAATGTCCCTCCTGATTCCATACTTCTGGAGAGCATCATCAATGTCCTGTTGGAATATGCAGTACAATTCTAAATATCATTACATCTTCAAAATATTTGAGCAATCTTTTAGGTAAGATAAATGAAGTATAGTAATTCAGACACACCTCCATGTCTATCACCTATGAAGGACAAACCAAACCTTACCAACCACCCTACTACAGTAGGTATACCTGTAACCAGGAAACCCCTGTTTTTATTTTGAATCATAACAATCAAAGAAATCTGTTCTCTTGCTCCTCGTCAGATTGCACAGGTTTCAGAAAGGTATTTATTCCCATGCTATTTGCGTTTTTTTGGGACAGGAGGCAATCATTGATATATTTTGTTATAATGTGAGGCTAAATGATAACATTCATGATATGACATTAATACTCATGCTGCAGTTCAGTTCCTTCAACAATGGCAACAACTGGTCAGTAGATGGCGTACTATCTCTACCTAGTGTATTGACTGTCGGGTGACAAAGGTTCAGAATGACATAGGTTTTCCCTATATTGCATGCATTTATTTCATTACATTATCGTGGGCCTATTATGGAATTGTAGCCCAAGTTCACAATTCTATTATTCACAGTAAATTGGGATATTTCACAATTTTGACATAATAATTCATATCAATAATAATATACAATTGGGAAAATGAAATCAGTACCTTGAATCTGGTGGCTAAAGGCAAACCGAGAACAGCTCTCTCTAGAATAAGACACGAATCCATTGTCTGCATTTATACAGTCGGCTTCCTTGGGGATTCATAGTGAATTCTGCGCACCCATGAACTTTTTTCTCTTGGCTTTGATCCCATGTTATGCATTCCTTTTGTCCCTCTCTAGCCCCCCCGTCCCCCCTCCTATTACCACATGAGGGTCCTTCCTGCTAATACACACACTCCTGTCATGTTGCTTGTCAATATGTTAATAACTCACTGTGTGTGTGTGTGTGTGTGTGTGCGCATGCGCATGCGTGTTTGTGCGTGCAGGAATGTGTGTGGGATTGTGTGCCTGTCCCTTTACTTCCCACAGGATTATGTTACCTGATCTACTCCTATATGTCACCGTCTCCATGGTCTGGACACATACAGAGGGGCTATCTCAGCTTTCTGCTCCTTTAGATGGGAGAAACATGACAGTGGCATATCGTATGAACTTCTGCATCATTCACCCCATCACCTAAAGGACTGTAGATGGGAAAGCCATCCATGTATTACTAATCTCCTGGGATAAAATGGTGGTATTGTCTTTATTTTGTGGTCGGAAGTGAGGTAGGTGAAAGACCTTTTTAGTGAAATATGCCTTGCATGTAAGTAAAAAGAGACAAGGCCGTTAGTTACAAAACCAACAATAGTTTAAACAATATATTATGGCTTCACCTTTACATGTATTCAGGCAGATATTATATCACAAGATACAGTACATCTGCTTTGCTTTCAATGCTTTGTGGTATTCTACACAGGAGGAAGGAGGCCCCTATATTTAAGGTTCATATGATAATGACACTGAACAAAAGTGTATCAGATTTCATTCACATGAGCAACAATTAGTGTCTATGTGTGACACTTCTTTTCAAATCTGGAAGACAAGGCTGAAGTGAATGCTCCCACAGAAGTAATTATATCTCTCCTTGCCATGAGTAGCACACACACAAAGACTCCAGTTAGTCTAGGCACTCCAATCATTAGGTATAAAAATGACAGGGGATTGAGAGGTCGAGAAGAAGAGAACGACTGAGACCGAAAGCAAATTACACAGACCATTTGAGCTTTCATTTTTGAATTAAGCGAGTAGGTGATACTGCATGTCAGAGCATGGAAGATGATTAAATGAGGGAATATAAAAAATAACATTTAACAGAAGAAGAACACATTATTGCTGAGACCAAAGGTGGAGGCTCTTCTAATATTTTGAATAGATTAAATGTGATGAATAGATTGCGATCTGAAGAAGCACAAATTACTCAATAGCACCAAATCCCATCAATTGGAGAGACAGGAACAGGATCACTCCAGATGTTGTAGACGCACTGGCTCTGTAGCGCCCAGACAAATGGGCGTGGTTATCCAGTTACGCCCAGCCTTCAGTCAAGAGACCCCATGATGTGCACCTGAGCGGTTGCCAAAACAAGACTCGGACAGGCCTATATAAAACAAGCTCAGAACGTAGTATCTCTGCCGCAGACATCAGAGGCACAGAATCAATTTACCTGACACGGGATCTGCTTATTCCCTACATCCCCAGAAGCAATATGCACTTGAGCGCATGCAAGTCGTGCCACATGGTATTCTTGTTTTGTATTCTTGTGAGGAGTTGCCAGGCGTTCAAGAATGATGCTACGGAGATCCTATACTCGCACGTGGGTACTCCTGTGCAGGATGCCCCGAGCAATGTCTCTTTAAATCGGGCAAGAAACGGCGGGAGAGGCGCGGGAAATACTGCTGGGAACGATGGTGTTGGTGAGTATTATTCAGTATTCTTTCTCTAAACATTGAGACATTGTGCTTTAAAGTTTGTAACTATTTTCCAAGTTTTTTAACTGTAAAAGTTTTTATTTTTTATTTTTTTTTATTTCATGACAAGTGCATAGACATATTTATTCCAGCACAAGCAGGTTTATAGAGGCTTCTACAATTAGCTTGTTGAGATTGTGTTCTCTAAATGATAAATGACATATACTACAGTCTTAATGTAAAATGTAACTGCTAAAACTACAACCAGCTGTTATATATACATAGTGGGCCTATGATATATATTTAGTATTTCGTAGTACAATAGACATGGATATGATCAGCTCTGGTCAATAGCTAAGTAGTGACACTCTCCAGAGACCGTATCAGATGCCCCCTCTGAGTGAGACCAGGCAAAGCTTGGCACTATGATCTTCAATACACACACACACACTCCTGGCAAGCGTACAAGCAGGGCAGTAGAGATGAGTCACTCAGGGCGGCTAGGCTAGTGTTTTGGGAGTGATCGTGTGTCAGCACCACTGAATAGAGGTGTGTTCCTATACACAGGAAGTCTGTGATTGTGGCGCTGTTTGACTTGAGCTCTCTAAGGACCCTGAGCATGAAGGAGAGAAAGGGAGCCTCTCCTCTCTTCATCCATCAAACTCTGTCATAGAGAAGGGGGCACATTGTCACAGAGGTGCATGCCAGTCTGAATGGTTCCCTGGCTTGGATTACAGGGTGAGTGAGGAGCTGTAGCCTGGAGCAGAACAGTGCTGATTGTCCTACCAGTTGCCCGCTGATAATCCTATAGGAAAGCCAGCTCCATTGACATAGCTCAGAACACTAAAGCCCTTCCTCTCATGCAAGAGCAATGCGCCATTTCCTCTCTACAAGCCAGTAATCGGTATAGGCTTACAGTCTGTGCCAAAAACCTCCAAATGAACTAAATAGACGGCTGTGTTTGTAAGGTTTTCTGATCGAAAACCCTTTGTTACCTGCAGTAGAATTCAAAGTGAAACCGAATAGTTTGTGGCCACAAAAGGACATTTTAATCTTCACTAGATGTTCAAAGTGGTTTGATTCTCATCGTTGTTGTGTTTCTCTCTCTTACAGATCAGAGAAGCCAAGTTGGCTGTAGAGAGCTGAGGTCCACCAAGTACATCTCTGATGGCCAATGCACAAGCATCAACCCCATAAAGGAGCTAGTATGTGCTGGTGAGTGCCTCCCCGCTCAGATGCTTCCCAACTGGATTGGCGGCGGCTATGGCAGAAAGTTCTGGAGCCGGAGGAACAGTCAGGACTGGCGTTGTGTCAACGACAAGACGCGCACCCAACGCATCCAGCTGCAGTGCCAGGACGGCAGCACAAGAACGTACAAAATCACTGTGGTCACCTCGTGCAAGTGTAAGAGGTACTCCCGGCAACACAACGAGTCGAGCCATATGAAGTTTGAGGAGCCTGCCTT
The DNA here is from genome assembly GCA_003317085.1 of Hucho hucho. NCBI lineage: Eukaryota > Metazoa > Chordata > Actinopteri > Salmoniformes > Salmonidae > Hucho > Hucho hucho. The sequence goes on from QNTS01000580.1 coordinate 419,613, forward strand.
GTCTCGGCCCCAGCTTCTCCACAAACACAAAGCCAAAGCCAAAAGGAGGCTAGGGAAGATCAAGCTAAATGAGAATTGGCATGAAGCAGAGCCCTAAGGCAGGACAGCAGAATGCCTCAGTGACTGTGGTCTTGGATTATCTCTTATTGGGACTGGCTTGAGGAGGACCACTGAAAGTGACTTTGTAAAAGCGAATGGCATTGGTTGCTTGCTACATCTGAGGACCAATGGGCACCATTGAATCATTAGCTAATAAGATGAAATGAACCTAAATGGGGTCATCATGACCAATAGAACTGTCTGGAACTTTAAGATAACTCGCATCATTCAAGTTCTTGTATGACAATGTAAACCTGCTCTTCACTCCATTATACAAACACAGTTTTACAGCCAATATAATGTAATAAAATAAGCTCTGCATGAAAAGGGATTTCCCATCACAAAAGCACCACAAATACACAACACTATGTAAATATGTGTACATATATAGTATGATATCACATGTCCTCTGAAGTATGGTAACATATGTATAAACGTTTTCTATAAGATGTATATGATGTAATATATATGTTGTATTGCTATTCATTTGATAAACCTTCTAATATGCATCACACATATTTAGCAAAAAGCTGTCATTGCTCATGTTTTCATTTGAAAAAATAATAAACGTTAACACAAATTTCACCTTTTTGTATGTTGATTCTTACGTTAGAGATCTAATTTGCCACTTTTAAAATAGAATATTACCCAGTATTATTGTTCACCCTGCAATTATTTTATGTCCTAAGGGCCATTTTCAAGTTCTTGTTTCATTGATGTAAATCCATGTTCTGTGGTAGGCTACTTACACATAGTAATTTAGTTTTAAACATATCTTGGGTGGCAGCGCATGTCGACCACCTACAAATATGTAGGTGGTCCTCAAATTGTTCTATGGAACACTAGATGGCATTTCAATGTTGAAGCATGTAGGTCAAGTAATCCCATATAGTATTTTTTTATTTTGTTCACTTTCACTTTATTTAACCAGGTAGGCAAGTTGAGAACAAGTTTTCATTTACAACTGCGACCTGGCCAAGATAAAGCAAAGCAGTTCGACACATACAACAACACAGAGTTACACATGGAGTGAAACAAACATACAGTCAATAATACAGTAGGAAAAAAACAAATCTATATACAATGTGTGCAAATGAGGTAGGATAAGGAACATAAGGCAATAAATAGGCCATGGTGGCAAAGTAACTACAGTATAGCAATTTAACACTGGAATGGTAAATGTGCAGTAGATGAATGTGCAAAGTAAAAATACTGGGGTGCAAAGGAGCAAGATAAATGACTATGGTAGGGGATGAGGTAGTTGGTTGGGCTATGTACAGGTGCAGTGATCTGTGAGCTGCTCTGACAGCTGGTGCTTGAAACTAGTGAGGGAGATAAGTATCTCCAGTTTCAACGATTTTTGTAGGCCTAGTATAGGCCTACACATACAATTATCATATCACACTAGTTATACTTCTCTCTAAATACATGAATATGTGGCAGGTAGCCTGGCGGTTAAGAGCGTTGGGCCAGTAACTGAAAGGTTGCTGGTTCGAAACCCTGAGCCGACTAGGTGAAAAATCTGTCAATGTGCCCTTGAGCAAGACACTTAACCTTAATTGCTCCTGTAAATCGCTCTGGATAAGAGCATCTGCTAAATGACTAAAATGTAAATGTATGCTCAACTGCATCAAGAAGACAAAATTAAAATGGCATGAAAGCATGCAGGATAAGCAAAATTATGTCATAAATAACCACAAATACATAGTAGATATGATGATAGGTGACATTGAAATCTTGAGAACATCAGCAAAGACCCCACAGATAACAATAGTGACGTATGGCTGGTATGGGGCTTCCTTGACAGCGCAGCACTGTGGCTACAACGTAACAGGATACAAATCGAATCAATCACTAGTCTACGCGACTCCGCCCATAAAGGCATGAATGAAACTGTATATGGCGACACCGGTAGGACGTATTCGTGACATCACTGTTAGTCCGTTTTAGCTTCAAATGAATCAATTGTCCTGAAGCACGCAAGAGGAAACAGGCGACATGGACAGGCCTGTTGAACCAGGACATTTCTCAGCATGCGAAGCCCGGTTGGACAAGCACATTGCGGGACTTTGCAGCGTGGATTTCCCGGTAGCTGTTGTTCTTCCAGCCGGTGGCAGTGGAGAAAGAACGGGGCTACTGACACCCAAACAGTTCTGCACGTTTCTCAACAGACCTCTGATAAGCTACACAATTCAAACTTTCGAGAGGTAACACTTGAAGTGTCGAATGTTAGCATGCAAAAACATATATGTCCCGTTTGGAATACTGTAGTTTTATGGCCCTGGCTCTTAATCTTGTCACTGCACAAGACAGTAGCCACATGTAAACAAACAATTTCACTGGGGTTTTAAGCTCTTTTATGCTATCGTTGAATAAATGTAAGGTTTTGTAATGTCTCATTACCCCATTTAATAGATCTTTACTGAATCCATCAGGTTACACTTTTGAGTCTTTCTACAACTTCCAACAACGTCCAAAATAGCCTACTTGTTCTTGATACTGCCAGGTATTTTTGTGTCATAGTGACCATTTCAGTGGAATTCTGTTGAAATAATGTATGCAAATAATTGCACCCAAATGTGTTATGCATGGTAATATAACAAGTCATGACACAAGTAATGAAACAAATATACTCAACAAGAACGATATGTTCTAACCACAGTGCAAAATCTGTTGACTTATGACTATACACACTGTTTCTTTGACAGAGTGCCATGGATCCAAAGCATCGTTGTGGTGGTTGCCAAGGAGAGCTTAGATTTGATGATGGACATTATCCATCGCTTCCACCACAGAAATGTCCTAGTGGTACATGGCGGATCTACTCGCCACAGATCTATATTCAATGGGGTCCGGGCCCTCAGTGAGGGAGAGGATGGTACGGCCCGCATCAAACCAAAGGTGGTCATCATCCATGATGCAGTGCGGCCCTTTGTGGAAGAGGACTTCCTCCTCAAGATAACAATGGCTGCCAAAGAGCAAGGGGTTTGTACATATTCAAAGTCCTCTATCTCTTCCACCGCAACAGAGTCAGTGGAGCTCAGACGGAGAGATTCATTGCTCTCAACTGTAGCCATGTATACCTACTGTAAGCCATGACAAATTAAATCCACATTGGCTGATATTAGTGGCTAAGGAAGACATTGATATGTTTAGACGGTGATTTATATTTTACTAGCTGTGTCATGATATTGTTGAAGGCTGGTCACAAAAGTGAGAAGTGTGAGCAGGAGCTCTTTGACATTGGGGTGGACGTGTGTGTGTGTGTGTGTGTGTGTGTGTGTGTGTGTGACTAACTCTCAAAGCCAGCAGTCTGGTCTTCATTAACTTGCCAGTATCCCCGATCATGATAAAATGTCAGTCTCCTCCGAAGAGCATGAGATGAATTTAGATTTTAATAACATGTGTAACACACATAACACATGTTTGATTTCATTCCATTTTCAAGTAATTTTGCCCCCCCTATCTCATTGACCGTACTTGTTCTTGGCACAATGGGGATTTTCATCCTCAATCATGTCATGGTCACAAGAAAATACGATCTCAGGAATGTTGCTTATGAAGAACTTCCAATTGTACAGGAAAAGCATTGTGTGCAGAAGCTGTTGTTTAGCTGGGATTTATTGTTGTTATCCAGCCATGGTTAGAACAAGTGTGATAAGCCTCAAGACACAATAGGATCGGAACAATTTGATACATTTTGGATTGATGTGTGTATTTGCCATAAAGAATAAGGAAGAATGACATATTCCGTTCCGTTTATTATTTTGCAGGCTGCTGGGGCTATCCGACCTCTGGTTTCCACAGTGATTGCTACCACATTGGAGGGCTACCTGGACCATTCTCTGGAGAGAACCATGTACAGAGCCAGTGAGATGCCCCAGGGATTCATATATGATGTCATCTACCAGGCTTATCAGAGGGTAGGTACTTCTAGGCACTAGGCAGCTCTTGTACACAAAACATCACTTGTAGTCTACCCAAGGTCTAGTTAATAAAAACTGGTTACCCGGTTTTGGGGCTATGTAAAAAAATACATACCCCCGTGATCCCAGCCTGATCTCGCGATAACTCACATTCTGTGTCAGTTAAACAGAATGTGAGTGCAACAGTTCGTCTGTTTGACCTGGCTAAAAATGACTATGTTTACTGTGTACATTGGAATTAGGGATGTGACTGATAAAACAACAAACTGTTATGAAAAATGATTTTCTAAAAATAGAAATATGCCAACAAGGATGCACCTTGAAACAAAGTCCAAACCTAGCCTTGTACAGTAGTTAGTTTTCATGTTTAGATAATGTTTTTGTGAAGTTGTCTTCACCTCTGGTCAGGGAAATTGAGAACCTTGGATGTCTGCAAAACCTTTTTCCAAATCGAGCACTAGTCATGCAGGTTTTGAATGTTCCCTCTCAATGTCAAATAATTGCTTTAAAAGGTACCTCGAATCACATAAAATGACCGTCGGAGAGATATTTATGCTTGAGAAATAATTAACCCCAGCAATGCGACTAGATGACAAAAGACTTTATGATTCTCATACATCACACTCAGTCTTTACAGTCGTCCATTGTTCACCAGATGTGCTGGAACCTGCAGGGTTTCAAGCTGAAGAGTTTGTGGTGTCGGTGCCATCATTTTCACTACGCCATGATTATGTCTGGGAAAGAAATGACACATTAATATACTCTGGCACTGTGCAGCATATCACTCTGTCGAACAAAAGAAAAAGACCTCTTGGCTTTGGTAAAGGTAACGTAAAAATAACATTGAAGTAACGTGGTTACTACAGGTCTAACAGTCTGTGATTTATTTTTACATGTGAGATTATTTGAAGAATACTTGCGAAATAATAAGGGAAATAATTTCACCTTTGGGTGATATCTCACGAAAACTAGAACAACATTTTTTTCACAACATTTAATCATAGAAGGGTCCGTTGGAGGAAGGTTTGTTGACGTATATTTGACATTTTTATTTTCAAGCACAATTCAAAAATAATTAATTGAAGTTGGAATATTAAGATTCCATAGTGATTCACCTGTATGTGCTACAAAACATTGGTGTTATTTGAAGCTTTACAGCTTGCTCTGTACTATGAGTATTGTTTTGATTTCAATAGCAATTTTCTTACAATAATTAATGAATATTTAAAAATATAAACATGAACAGTGTTTGGATTCGTTACTTGGAAAAGCAATCTTTTACTTATTACTCGTTATTTGGCTTTTTTCTGACGCTGTCCATTCAGCATGAAGCTCCACTATAGGCCTATCAGATGAGCGAAGGTGTAGATTTTCCTTTGGTACTTTTTGCTGTTGTTTGGTCGATTTTGTTAGACTTAAATACTGTAGGTCCTTGATGATAAGTAATCCCTTTGATTATATGCCTTTTATTTCAATGCATTATTATGTGTAGGATTGATCTGACATAGTTTGCATTCGCGCTGCGGTCAGTTAATGCGGGGTTATTTGAATTTTGAGGTTGGCCTTGTGACTTGATAGCCTGTATTTAATGGCTTTAATATGTAGGCTATGTACTGTATCTTTTTGTAAAGCTGCCAGAATGTTTATGAACAATATTCCTTTGATGTGTTAGATTTATCAAGACATCATTTTGTTGTGATAAAATACACTTTTCCGTTTTGAATTGCATTTATCAGATGTCGATTTATATGGAAATTGGGTTGGAACATATTAAATATTTATGTTTTATATTTATGTGTTATCATAATGGGTAGAAATGTCTCTTTCACATTTTTGTGGAACAATTCCATATAGGGTGAGTATTGGTTAAATGGGACACAGAGAAAAGTGTGACTCTTAAGCTTTCTAGTGGATATCTTAATCAACAATCAGTACCTACGTGTTAGTGAGGAAGTACAGTTGAAGTCGGAAGTTTACAAACACCTTAGCCAAATACATTTCAACTCAGTTTTTCACAATTCCTGACATTTAATCCTAGTAAAAAGTCCCTGTCTTTGGTCAGTTAGGATCACCACTTTATTTTAAGAATGTGAAATGTCAGAATAATAGTAGAGAATGATTTATTTCAGCTTTTATTTCTTTGATCACATTCCCAATGGGTCAGACGTTTACATGCTACCAAATACTCATTGAGTGTATTGCCTTTAAATTGTTTAACTTGGGTCAAACGTTTTGGGTAGCCTTCCACAAGCTTCCCACAATACGTTGGGTGACTTTTGGCCCATTCCTCCTGACAGAGCTGGTGTAACTGAGTGAGGTTTGTAGGCCTTCTTGCTCGCACACGCTTTTTCAGTTCTGCCCACAAATGTTCTATAGGATTGAGGTCAGGGCTTTGTGATGGCCACTCCAATACCTTGACTTTGTTCTCCATTTTGCCAAAACTTTGGAAGTATGCTTAGGGTTATTGTCCATTTGGAAGATTCATTTGCGACCAAGCTTTAACTTCCTGACTGATGTCTTGAGATGTTGCTTCAATATATCCACATAATTTTCCTCCCTCATGATGCAATCTATTTTGTGAAGTGCACTAGTCCCTCCTGCAGAAAAGCACCCCCACAACATGATACTGCCACCACCATGCTTCACGTTTGGGATGGTGTTCTTCGGCTTGCAAGCCTCCCCCTTTTTCCTCCAAACATAACGATGGTCATTATGGCCAAACAGTTATATTTTTGTTTCATCAGACCAGAGGATATTTCTCCAAAAAGTACGATCTTTGTCCCCATGTGCAGTTGCAAACCGTAGTCTGGCTTTTTTATGGTGGTTTTGGAGCAGTGGATTCTTCATTGCTGAGCAGCCTTTCAGGTTATGTCGATATAGGACTCGTTTTACTGTGTATATACAGTGAGGGAAAAAATTATTTGACCCCCTGCTGATTTTGTATGTTTGCCCACTGACAAAGAAATGATCAGTCTATAACTTTAATGGTAGGTTTATTTGAACAGTGAGAGACAGAATAACAAAAAAAAAATCCAGAAAAACGCATGTGAAAAATGTTATAAATGGAATTGCATTTTAATGAGGGAAATAAGTATTTGACCCCTCTGCAAAACATGACTCAGTACTCAGTACAAAACATGACTCAGTAGAGCCCCAGGCCGAGGGAGATTGACAGTTATTTTGTGTTTCTTCCATTTGCGAATAATCGCACCAACTGTTGTCACCTTCTCACCAAGCTGCTTGGCGATGGTCTTGTAGCCCATTCCAGCCTTGTGTAGGTCTACAATCTTGTCCCTGACATCCTTGGAGAGATCTTTGTCTTGGCCATGGTGGAGAGTTTGGAATCTGATTGATTGATTGCTTCTGTGGACAGGTGTCTTTTATACAGGTAACAAGCTGAGATTAGGAGCACTCCCTTTAAGAGTGTGCTACTAATCTCAAATCATTACCTGTATAAAAGACACCTGGGAGCAGGAAATCCTTCTGATTGAGAGGGGGTCAAATACTTATTTCCCTCATTAAAATGCAAATCAATTTATAAAATTTTTCACATGCATTTTTCTGGATTTTTTTGTTGTTATTCTGTCTCTCACTGTTCAAATAAACCTACCATTAAAATTATAGACTGATCATTTCTTTGTCAGTGGGCAAACGTACAAAATCAGCAGGGGATCAAATACTTTTTTCCCTCACTGTAGATACTTTTGTACCTGTTTCCTCCAGCATCTTCATAAGGTCATTTGCTGCTGTTCTGGGATTGATTTGCACTTTTCGCACCAAAGTACGTTCATCTCTAGGAGACTGAACGCGTCTCCTTCCTGAGCGGTATGACGGTTGCGTGGTCCCATGGTGTTTGTACAGATGAACGTGGTACCTTCAGGCATTTGGAAATTTCTCCCAAGGATGAACCAGACTTGTGGAAGGCTACAATTTTTTTTCTGAGGTCTTGGCAGATTTTTTGGGACTTTCCCATGATGTCAAGCAAAGAGGCACTGAGTTTGAAGGTAGGCCTTGAAATACATCCACAGGTACACCTCCAATTGACTCAATTTATGTCAATTAGCCTATCTGAACCTTCTAAAGCTATGACATCATTTTCTGGAATTTTACAAGCTGTTTATAGGCACAGTGAACTTAGTGTATGTAAACTTCTGACCCACTGGAATTGTGATACAGTGAATTATAAGTGAAATAATCTGTCTGTAAACAATTGTTGGAAAAATTACTTGCGTCATGCACCAAGTAGATGTCCTAACCGACTTGCCAAAACTATAGTTTGTTAACAAGAAATTTGTGGAGTGGTTGAAAAACGAGTTTTAATGACTCCAACCTAAGTGTATGTAAACGTCCGACTTCAACTGTATGTGATGATAAACAATGGGTTCAAAGGGTATGACATCATCATTGTGGGTGTGGCATCCCATGTAATAACAGAGGCATAATGGTAAATGAAATGACAGTGTTATGAGGTAAAAAATGTTAAGGTTATAAAAAAAAAAGGAAGAAAGGATATTCAGTGTCTAATTACAACATATTTTGTAATGGGATATAATTGAGAATGAAAATGACCCTAAGTGGTTTTTGTACTACACTACTCTCACCTTGTTAAAATATTACAATTTTCACAGTGTCCCATTATTTTTACAACACTTATTTTACCAGGTAAGTTGACTGAGAACACATTCTCATTTACAGCAACAACCTGGGGAATAGTTACAGGGGATGAGTGAGCCAGTTGGAAGCTGAGGATGATTAGGTGGCCATGATGAGGTCCAGATTTGGAATTTAGCCAGGATGCCGGGGTTAACACCCCTACTCTTACGATGAGAGCCATGGGATCTTTAGTGGCCACAGAGATTCAGGACACCTGTTTAATGCCTCATCCTGAAGATGGCACCCTATACAGGGCAATGTCCCCAATCACAGCCCTTTTTTTAGTGTAAAGAGTGCCTTATACTGGCCCTCCAACACCGCTTCCAGCATAATCTGGTCTCCCATCCAGGGACCGACCCTGCTTAGCTTCAGAGGCAAGCCAGCAGTAGTATTTCAGGGTGGTATGCTGCTGCCAATTGCCTACTGTCAAACTAGGAGACCCTGTTACCCTGAACTGACACACCCCTAGGTCATTTTAATGGAAAAGTAATATTTTTGGGGATTATGAAATACATGTTTCCTTAACAGAAATCCATTTTCTAAATAGGATCAAATGTTCCATTTAACTTTCCTTAAATCTGCTATCGGCTAGCTTGCTAGAGAAAGCTAGCATAGCTTCATTTTACTTGGAAAGATATGACCTCACCAACATTAAAAACCCTAGCTATCTATATTCATAACCATACTGGTACAGTGCCTTCAGAAATTGTTCACACCCATTGACCTTTTTCAGATTTTACAGCCTGAATTTAAAATGGATTACATTTCGATTTTTTGGTCACTGGCCTAGACATAATACCTCATAATGTCAAAGTGGAATTATGTTTTTTGAAATAGAAATAGAAAATAAAAAGCTGTAATGTCTTGTCAAAAAGTATTCAACCCCTTTGTTATGGCAAGCCTAAGTAAAAATATGCATTATAAATGGACTCACTCTGTGTGCAATAATAGTGTTTAACATTATTTTTGAATGACTACCTCACCTCTGTACCCCACACATACAATTTTCTTTAAGGTCCCTCAGTCGAGCAGTGAATTCCAAACACCGATTCAACCACAAAGACCACAGAGGTTTTCCAATGCCTCACAAAGAAGGGCACCTATTAAAGAAAAAAAAGCAGACATTGAATATCCCTTTGAGCATGGTGAAGTTATTAATTACACCTTGGATGGTGTATCAATACACCAAGTCACTACACAGATACAGGCATCCTTCCTAGCTCAGTTGCCGGAGAGGAAGGAAACCACTCTGGGATTTCAACATGAGGCCAATGATGACTTTAAAACAGTTACAGAGTTTAATGGCTGTTTATAGGAGAAAACTGAGGATGGATCAACAACATTCTTCATTCAATCATGGAAACTCTTACTGACAGTTGTGGCTGCTTTGCGTGATGTATTGTTGTCTCTACCCTCTTGCCTTTGTGCTGTTGTCTGTACCCAATAATGTTTGTACCCTGTTTTGTGCTGCTACCATGTGTTGCTACCATGTTGTCATGTGGTGTTGCTACCATGCTGTGTTGCTGCCATGCTATGTTGTCTTAGGTCT
>QNTS01000580.1:434201-470073 GCA_003317085.1 Hucho hucho
CACTTTGGAACTTTGATATGCCTGTGGAGTATATTATGTTAAACAATATATTGAAACATTTGCCAAATCAAAAATGATATATTCTCAATATTCATGTTTCTATTTTTAAATATTCATACATTAATGTAAGAAAATCATTATTGAAATCAAAATATTACTTATATTACAGAACAAGCAGTAAAGCTTCATATGAAACACATATTTCTTTGTAGCACCTACACCTGCAAACATTAGACCTGGGTAAGTCCATTATGTCACATGTTCCAACTTCAATTCATTATTTCTCAATTGTGCTTTAAGATACAAATGTCAAATATGTCAACAATCCTTCCTCCAAAGGACCCTTCTATGGATTAAATGTTGTGAAAATCCTCCCACTATTTTTTTCTTCTTCTAGATTCGTGAGGAATCAGCCCTTTGACCAAAACCATAAATGTGTGGATTCTTATCTTAAAATGTAGGCTTATAACTTTTACATAGACAGAAAATCTTACAATCACAAATCACTGTGTTTTCAAACAGCCCAGATAGTTCAGAGCCCTGCTATTTGAACCTTGGCTCCATTAGATGGTGATGCAGATACCAGTGTTTTGAAGGACGTAGGAAGCCTTGACTAAGAGCCGAAGTATGGGTCCAATTGGAGCCCCATTTGTCTGCAGTTATTTTGGTTCCTGGCACATATGAATTTTAGATTACCAGGGAGCCCTGTTGGTTTTGGCTTTGACTCTCTGAAAATGAGAGCACGTTCACTATGCAAGAGAAGCAGAGTGTCAAGGCCAGTCAAGTAGCATTTCACCGAAAATGAAGTCAAATTTGTAGTGATGTAAGTGTATTTGTGAAAATGAGAGGCTCTAGCGCGATGGGGAGTGCCCCACCCCCCCTCCACTTGTGTCCATCAAAGTTTGGAAAGTGTAAGGTGTCTGTCAAGTTAGCACTGTAGGACATATTAAAAAAAATCTGCGTGAACCTCACATTTGTAGTTTGACATGCATTGAGCCTGGCAGAACTCTGGGCTGAAAAGACAAAGGGGAGACACACTATCCTGTCCCCAGTGCATGCCTTTGTACCGGGAGAAAAAGCTACAGGTTCAATTACCACAGGACGCAGTCATATTTCTCCTGTAATTTCTCCTTCAGTTCCAGTGTCCTGAGAAAAAGGCCCTCTTTTATAACCCTGATAAAATATTACCCGCATATTATCTCAGGTAGCATGAGTTACTTTGATTTAGCCTTTGTAGTCCACCACAGTATCTTAAAAGGCATGAGCTCATTGCTTATATCAAATGTTCAATGCAATGCGATCTACAGCAACGGCAATCTGATTCCAATGTGTTCTCACTGCACTGGGCCAAAGTGTTATGAACTCAACTCTTCTCTGATTTGGGGTGGCAGGTAGCCTAATGGTTAAGAGCTTTGGGCCAATAACCGAAAGGTCGCTGGTTAGAATCCCCGAGCCGACTAGGTGAAAAATCTGTTTAGATGTAACTATGGTCGATGTGAGTTTGTGACCTATCCTTTGTTTGTCCCCAGAAGACTTGCTCAACTCTGTTTATGAAATAGGAACTAACTCCGTTTGTTATGCATCGCAAAAAATCCCACGTCTCTTGTGTCCTGTCCTCATAGTGCAGCGAGTCGGACTTTGAGTTTGGCACCGAGTGCCTTCATCTGGCTCTGCAGTACTGTGGCACCAATGCCAAGCTCATCGAGGGCCCGCCAACCCTGTGGAAGGTGAGCCAGCCTGGGGCACTAACTAAGTTTGGGACAATGCCTTTAAATCTAAATTAGACCATTGTCGTTGCTCTAATTGTATGTTTATTACTAGTTTGTTATACAGGGACAAGTACAGATTAGAATGTATACATTGTGTATTGTATTTAATACTATTTGATATGATGACTGAAAGTAAAGGGTTTTTATGGGTTTGATAGCGTTGAAATAAGCCAGTAATGGATCTAAATATATTTTCACTAAAATGAACAATGCTTTTTAGAGCAGGTTTGATGCTAACATGTTGTTAAACTAAGTTTATTTGTACTGTAGGTGACCTACAAACGAGATTTGGCTGCAGCAGAGTCCATTGTCAAAGGTATGTGACTGTGTATCTTTATATTTTTATACACAACTTATACTGTTAAGTGCAATATTTACATGATTGTTGTTTGCCCCTGACAGAAACCACGTACTTTATAGACCTAATGTACGTTAGCACTATTTTCTATACAACAAAAGTGACGTAAAGGTGTTTTTGTCCTGTGTGAGACAATGCCAGTTTAGAATGGAATAGTGTGATGTCGACGAGAAATAGAATAGTCTTTTATTGTTCTCCCAGGAAGATATTCTATGAAGTCTTGTTTAGGTTTGTCAGAAAGTAAGGGAGGGTGTTTGCAGTCTGTGATGTGAATGCCATCCATACAAGTCAGGGCAGGGTAGAGCCATCATGGTCTCTACACAGTCAGGGAAACATCCTTCAAGTCATCAGTCCTACTCTTTACCTCTGTATGCACCTGGGCCAACCAACTGGATTATGACATATTGAGCATAGTAATTATACCAAGAGAGCTTTGCGTGTGAATGAATTCATTGTTAGTGTGTGTTGGGAGCATATGCAAGAATACGTCTTCGTGTGTGTGTGTACACATCACTTCCCTACGTAAATCAAGTTGAATCCCGAGTGCTGATGATTTAAATGAATTCTCACAATGTTTAAAGATTATTATCATTGCTAAGTAACGGAGATTTGCAGCAAAAGTGGTCAAAGTACACTTTCTTTTTCAGAGACTCTCTCCCAGTCGGCCTGTGTTGTCACAGGTGGCTCTGCACAGGCTACAGAGCTGGCCAACGCTCTGCAGAGGAGCATGAGCGCTTTGGACATGGTATGGTGATGATTATGATGATGATTACAATTACAATGTTTGTGAGATTTTACATTCGATCATCACATTGATGTTTCTTCCACCCCTTCAACAACCCCCCTCTCCCAGACCATGTGAGCTCCGCTTGGGTGGGCCCTGGTTAGACTTGCCATCTGCTGTTAGACCTATAATGGAGCTTGTCTGAAGGCTTCCACACCCTCCTCCCTCCATCCCCCCTCTGCCTCTCCACCTCTCCACCTCCCGGCATGACAGAAAGCAGATGGCAGCCATATAGTTCATGCCATGGGAATTATCTGATTAATTGAGTGTTCAGCGATGACTCTTCACTACCACCCTTCGCCCGTCATGTTGAATGGCTCCCAGTTTACCCATACTGTCCCTGTATGACATATCTCCCATTCATTCTCAGTCATGGTGAAGGGGTCACAGGTTGCCATATCGTCCCCACAAATCACATTGCACTTCTTCATTCTCATTCGTTTTAAAACAGACACCCCCGGCCTCCCACCATACTGTCCCCACATTGCCGCAGAGAGTCTCTTCCTTCCTGCGTATATCGAAAAGTGTGTATACATCCTCCCTCAGTAGTTGATAACAGAGGGGGGAAATGCATGGCGGATGAAATGTTTTGGTGATACAGGGAGAGCACCGACAGCTCATCCTCCTGTGAAGCAGTGCCAAGCTCTTCATCAGCCGGTACGCGTCAAACAGGCAGCGGATCTAGCTGTCGTGGTGCTAGGCAGACCCCTGAGATGTACTGTATGGGATCCTAGGAACCTAAGTCTTTGGCTCTGATTGGAACCATCGATCCCTGCACTCTGGGAGCCGGTGGGGTCGTGGTATGGTGCACGCGTGCCTGGGACCAGATACCTCCTTCCCAGGGGTTCGAGGGAGATGAAAGGAGAGAAAATGGAGGAGGTGGAATTAGCTTTGCGATCAGTGCCATTAATGAATCTAATACAGGGGATAAGGGAGGTAGAGCCTGAGCTGAGCTGGATCTTGGAGGCGAGCAGACAGTGTAGTGTGTGTGCAGGTGGAGGATTTGGCAGCGTGTGTATGTGTGTGTTGTGGTGAGAATATGATTAGGGGATTCTCATAGCAGGATGAATATGGACGTGATCACATAATCATAGTGTAAGATACAAAATAGACATTAAATTGTATTAATATGCAATAAATTATAAACAATGTTCTTGTTAGCGCTTTTATTTCTTGTTCTGTACATAATGTTGGTCAAATAAAACTTTTTTATAGGTTTATAAAAGTATTTGCCTCAATAACCCCAGATCACTTGTCCTTTTAACCGACATTCCCAGACGTTATTCAAGCAAACAGCTTTTATAGCCATTCATTATTCGTTTGATTAATAAGTAAACCTATTTAGTGTCACATTTATCTCCTGAGACAAAGGAATTGGAATTTTACCACTAAAATGTAATTCTGATATTACATTAAAGCTGCAACTGAAACATCTGCATCTTTTTTTAATTTAGGCTCAGAGTCAATTTGTGTCGGAGCCAAATCTAATAGACATTATTGTCATGATAGGAAGGGAGGATCTGATGAAGGGAGAACACCTCCATCCCCTCCTTATCTCTAACATCTTGAGCTTAGTATACGATAGTATTTCATATTCACTCAAGATTAAATACAATCTTGGAACACATTAATTAGATCACTCCTTTTTCCAAATATTAACCTCGACCTACTAGATATTTAGTCATGGACACAGCCAGATAGAGGAACAGCTTGGGCTAGGCCGGGACAAAGCTCACTGAACTACACTTTGAGCACTATATTCAAGTCATGTCTATCCTTTCTCTTTGTCTGAGTTTCTCAGCATTTCGAACAAGCAACTCATAGTTTGAAAAAGTAATTGGTAACACTTTATTTTATAGCCTTTTTTAAGCTGGGACTTGGTATTTATATGGTTTTACTAGGAAACAATGTGGTAACATCTTACCACTTTCTGAATTGAAACTCATAGTTTGGGGCAGTTCTCTTTTTTCCTCTGGCAGCCTGGAACTTGATTTCTGCCTCGGTCACGGACTCTCTAGTGTGCTGTAGTTGGTCCTTGACCTCCTGTCTCTTGAACAAACATCCCATTCCAGAATTTCATGCCCAACTAACCTTGTTTAAATCATGTCAGAAAATGTAATCTGGCAAATCTACATTTCTGACTGAGGGTTTTCCCTCAGAACCCACAAGCAACTTATCTTTCTGGACCAAATAACCCTACACATGTTTCCCGTAACCATTTAGATTTCCAAATGTCATTGTTATTCTAAACGGTTAAAATTGTACAAGTCCCAGTCAGTGACAAACACAGAGCGGGGATGTTTGTTTCTGTGTTTATTTCCTCTTGTGTATGAAATGTTAGACAGGACCAGGGAAGAATTGCTGAGAAAACAGAAGAGATAGACATGAAATGGACACACTGACTGTAGCATGTTGTACAGCTTCATTCCATTTGTATTCAAGGGCTAAATTTGTTGAAAGATACTCAGCTAAAATGTGGTTAGAATTACAGTGAACAAAAATGCTTTTATTATTTTGGACTGCACTGGATTTTGATTCGATTTACAGTGTAATGAAATTTAACTTGGCTCATTTACAATTATGTCTCCAGGCTTCTTTGTACGCTTTATCATTCTGCCAGCTCAGAGAGACAAAGAGAGCCCAGCAGTGGTTCTCTGTCTCTTTCATTTGTTATAATGAGCAATCCAGCCTTGGAGAGAATTTAGCTTAAGATCAATGGTGTTCAACTCTAGTCCTGGAGCTACGTAATGTATGCTGGTTTTGTCCTTGCTTTCTAATCAGGGACTCATTTATTATTGGGTAACCAGGTGTGTGAACTGAGACTTTCTGTCTGAAATTAATTGATTAAGTGCCAGGGAGAAATTAATACCAGCATGGAAATCCCTCTGCGACTGTAGTTGAGTTCCCCTGCATTCCAATGGAATTTAACAGCGTTAACTAACATCATTATTTGGTTTATTTCACATTTTTATGTAGTATTTCTGTAAAATGTTTCTTTGTATCTTTCTTCAAGGAGGTGGATGTGATCTCAGACTTGATAGGAGACAATGCCAAATCTCTGTCAAAAGAGTGGAACTTTATTCAGGTTTCTGTAAGTTCACACTTCAGGAGTTTAGGAAAACAGAATATAAGTAAGCCTGTTTCAGCATTATGAATATTGTTTATGTTATTTATGTTTATGTTATTACTATGTTGGAAATAGAAGGTTATGCACTTTTTATTTTTTTTGCTGTTCAGATGCCAACTCAACAATATTCCACTATTTTCTGACAATTGCTTTTATTTTATATCCCATAGGTCCACAGTTCTTGCTTTTCTGAAGTTGGAAAAACGCTGAGTGCGTTGGAGGAGGCAGACCGAGCACTCCTGCATCCAGTGGTCATTATTTGGGTGAGTTGAGTTCACATGGGGATAAATGTGTAAATAGAGCCTCATATGAATTGAGTTGCCTTACCAACACTCGTTCTGGTACTGGAAATTAGACTGTCTTCAGTCCTCTTTGCTTTATCGTCAGTTGGTCATGTTGCTTTAAGGATGGACTGTAAGCTTGCGAAAGCTCTGATGTTTGGGTATCCCAGTAGCAATCACACACATTCCGAACAAGGTGAGTTAGCAGAGTTAACAGAGAACACTGTGTATATGGGTGTTGTCTGTGCTTAGTGGACTTAGTGGACGTTTATCATGTCTCAATCAGGTTTCCCACTGTGAATGAACTTGTGCTGGGTGTTTTTTGGTCCAGGCAGGCTCTAGTTTCCTCGAGGTACATGTACTACATGGCCAGCCAACCTTTTTCCACTTGTAAAATGTTCACTTTGCAGTCTACTATGTTGCTGTTTAGAAACCCTATACCCCCCTCCCCCCGAGAGCACTTCACTGCTTTCGCTTACTGTTTGGCTCCTTTCAGATGTCAATATCAACCACAGAGCAACATTAACTCATGACAGCTCAAGTAGAACTCCCCCACCCCCCCAGCGAATTGATCTAATTGGAACCCAAAATAAACATTTACGTTATGAAGGTCCTGTTTACTTTTTGTGATTTTACCTTTTCACCCCGGCATCAGCACAACTGCCAAAACAAAGTGAGGAGAAAAAGGTGCAGTGGGCTTGGGGAAGTTGCATTCTGGTTTTTCTCTAAGCGAGTCTTTACGTCTTCAAAACAACTCGCTTTTAATTATTGCAAATGTCATACAGGATAACTTGATTAAACCGCCTGCCTCGATTTGTGTTGTAAGGCCTTGTTAGGTCTTCAGTGAACCTCTGTGCACGCAAGTGTACACACACACACACACNTTAGGGTGGGAGCAACACTCTCCACCACACCAGAGTAAATGCGTCTGTGTCTGAGTTTTCCCCACAGCTCTTACTGTGGACCAGATGCCCTTTTCACAGGTAGAGAACCCTAGGACCCCCCACATCCAGCACTTTATTTAAAATACATTTACTCCCGGCCTAAGTCGATTTCATGGCAGCTTAAGGATGTCCTACATTAAACATCAGCATCATGGGAAGGCTTAATTCCAAACAGAGTTAGCGAGGTGGGAGGCTGAATTCAAAACAAGAGTTGGCTCACAGAGCGATCTCAGAATTTCCCCGTCTTAAGCGAGGACGCAAAATCAACAGTGAGGGATATCTGGGTGGCGTTAGATGGCACATGTTGTTCTTTCTTGAGGGCTTAGTCCAGCGTTTCCCAAACTCGGTTCTCAATATCCCAAGGGGTGCACATTTAGGTTTTTACCCTAACACTAAACAGCTGATTCAAATGATCAAAAGTTGATGATTAGTTCATTATTTGAATCAGCTGTGTAGTGCTAGGGGAAAAAAACAAAACGTGCACCCCTTGGGGTCCCGAGGACCGAGTTTAGGAAACCTTGGCTTAGTCTGTAGCATTAAACAATGACCTAGCAATCAGTGGGAGATAATCGAGTTTCACAGAGTGCGTGGCAATTGATTTAGTATGTGCCTGGTAATGATCTCGTCTAGACTTAAGCCAAACTGGCACCTTCTACTGCAGCAAAACAAATCAATAATATCACTTATTTGAATTGAAACAGATGTTGATAGATGACAAGTGACTTACTTGACTTATTCAAGAAGTACTTGACTTATAGTCATATAATGATGTATAATAGAAAGTTTATAACAGATTAATTAACACAGTTGAGATTGAGCTTACAACACAAATCCTGTAAATGAAGACATAATTGGAGTGAAATCACCCTGTCGAGCATCAGTCAACAGCCCAATTAGAAATATAAGTTTTGCAGCAGCAGTGTAGATGCTTTCACATCCCATGCATCACACACTGACTCATCAGTGCTGGTTTATGCTGTCTTAATGTGGGCCCATCTATCTAAATAAACACCATGAGGCCTTTCCACCTGAACCAGAGAGATTACTACCTCCCAGAGTCCTATCCGACGTGTGTTTACTCCGAACACTGCAACACACTCCTCCAACATCCCTCCCAAACGAGGACCTTAAATAAACATGCTTGTTCAGTCGCAGCACGTCTTTCTTACGAGTGTTTGAACAATGTGCTTTAATTGATCCAAAGGTTTAATCATTCTCTAAGTCTCTGTAAGAGAGTGTCATTATTGGCAGGAGGTGCATGTCTGACTGGGTGTGGCGGGGCTTCTTCTGATAGGTGTATTTGAACGTGTCGGAGGACGATTCGTCTGCCAACAAACCGATGGGAGGAGAGCCGGCGGCCATGATGGAGCTCGCCACAAGAGCCAAGCTCGGAAATATTTTAGTCTATGGCATCCAGCTTCATCACTCAGAGGTATGCCCCTTGTTTTGTTAATTCTTTTTTTATTTGCCTGGTCTTACGTCCTGCTCAAATGGATTTAGAGTCCCCCTGGAATGCACATTTCCAAAAAGCCAAACAAAACACAATAAGAACTGTGTAAGTCCAGAGTCTTGCCGCCTCATGCATTTGGACTTGAGGCTAATTGTGCTGTCTGTGTTAGATGTTGGACGTGTGTGTGTGTGCTTGTGCTTACGTGTGTGGGTGTGTGTGCGCACGCGTATGCTTACGTGTGTGGGTGATTGGTGGGTGGAATATAACCTTTTAACCTTTCCATCCATACACAGATATTCTGTTTTTGTTTTTAATAAAAGAAACATGCAGAGGATAAAGATTTCCTCCAAGTGTGAAAAAGCCATGTTACACTTACACACACATTGGTTCAAGTGTTTGCCCTACCGCGTACATACCTCAGCTGTGTCTCATGGGAAGGCTCTGTTCTGGATGGTGTTTGAGGTTCCCCATTGGCCTGTCAAAAGTTCACTGGAGTTGTCAGGGTTGATGTGGTTGACCTGAAATGTGTTTCTGTCGGCATTTACATGATTAAATGAATGTTGAAACACTCCTAACACGGGATTAGAGATGGCGGGATATGTGTTACTGAAGCGATTGGATTACTGCTGGCTAGTGGCTATGTTGTGCTCACCCACAACAGTAGGTCGCAATAGCTGGAAAGTATATAGAAAAGCCAGATGTTCTCACAGTAGAAAAGCACCCCCCCCCCACACACACACCAAAAATATAATAGTTGTAATCTTGTTTGTGCAACAATTGATATACGTGCCACTGAGCTTCGTGTTCGTGATAGATTGAGCTATTTGGACAAATGACAGCTTCAATTTGCTGGCAGCAAAAACACATCACAAACCAATGGCAGTACCTCACTGTTCAGGGCAGATCGAGAGAGGTTTCAACCATCTCTTTTGATTTTAGCCTTGTCAGGAGGAATTCAACCTGAGTAATGGAGTGAAGATGTATTTCCATTTTTTGGAGTGTCGTCAACATGCGGCAGTCAGTCTTTGACGTCAACGTGTCATCTAATTAAAACAAGGTGCTTTGTATTCTTTACGGGGAAGCGTGTGATGCACCTACTTCACATGTGAGTTTGATTGTGCTATCGGATGTTGGGTCTTTGGTCCGCGATTCCCAGCATGCCAGAGTCTTCCACTGACCTATGGAGAGTGATGCTCTTAATTAGTCATTCCTGTTCCAGTTTTATGAGAAAATGCTTATCCTTATCAGATAGTGGAACACCGACTAAGACCTTGCATAAATCACTGTAATAGGTTTTCTGTTATAATGAGGATAATTCTTCCCAGATGGGTTTATTCATACTTGTCAAAAAGGGTTGCCAATTCTCCCTATTTCAGTCCTCCTGGCCTCCAGATATGTACAAATATATCTATGTTAATGCACATCCACAACTTAAACTCATTGCTTCTGTGTTATTTCATGTTCATATCACCCAAATGGCTGGACAGTATTTAATGAATTGTAATTTAATAAAATATCCCAAAGGTACTTAAGGTACTGTTCAGTCAGACATTGTAACTCCGTGACTGGGAAACCTAACCAAGATTGCATATAGAGTTTCTATACTGTACATGACATGTGCAAAGAGCAAACCTTAGGTTACCATTGTGTGACTATGTTAGCCAAGCACTCACTGACACACATTGACACTGTAATTATAAAAAAAATCAAAGTCAGTGATTGTTTTGTTGTGTGTTTTTCTCTCCAAACGAAATGTTAAATAGCAATATTGTTTTTGGTGTTCTAGAATTTCCATGTTTAGAGATGGAATTCTTTAGTTAGTCATGTAGAGGGATTCTTGTTGTAAGAACTCGATAAGGATCAGTAAACCTACTCTCTGGTAAATACAGTCTCAAATATCATATTGAAAACAGTCGTTCTTATTGCCGGAGACTCGCCTGATCTGTACGTATAGATTTTGTCATGTTTAATTTCCTCGTATGCCAAGACATTTGGCCATTCTATGGGACTGCTGCAATAATTCCACTGTGGAGAACGCGGGGCGAAACGTCACCCAAGAATCTAATCGAATGTGAGGAGATTTGTTATTTTAAACCTTCACTGACTGGAATGAAACACATTATCTTACTTATGATATACACTACCGGTCAAAAGTTTTAGAACACCTACTCATTCAAGGGTTTTTCTTTATTTGTACTATTTTCTACATTGTAGAATAATAGTGAATACATCAAAACTATGAAATAGCACATATGGAATCATGTAGTAACCAAAAAAGTTTTAAACAGATTCTTCAAATAGCCACCCTTAGCCTTGATGACAACATTGCACACTCTTGGCATTCTCTCAACCAGCTTCACCTGGAATGCTTTTCCAACAGTCTTCAAGGAGTTCCCACATAAGCTGAGCATTTGTTGGCTGCTTTTCCTTCATTCTGCGGTCTGACTCATCCCAAACCATCCCAATTTGGTTGTGGTCGGGAATTTGTGGAGACCAGGTTATCTGATGCAGCACTCCATCACTCCTTCTTGGTAAAATAGACCTTACACAGACTGGAGGTGGGTTGGGTCATTGTCCTGTTGAAAAACAAATGATAGTCCCACTAAGCCCAAACAAGATGGGATGGCGTATCGCTGCAGAATGCTATGGTAGCCATGCTGGTTAAGTGTGCCTTGAATTCTAAATAAATCACAGACAGTGTCACCAGCAAAGCACCCCCACACCATTACACCACCTCCTCCATGCTTTATGGTTTGAAATACACATATCAGAGATCATCCATTCACTCACACCACATCTCACAAAGACACGGCGGTTGGAACCAAAAATCTCCAATTTGGACTCCAGACCAAATAACACATTTCCACCGGTCTAATGTCTATTGCTCGTGTTTCTTGGCCCAAGCAAGTCTCTTATTATTATTGGTGTCCTTTAGTAGTGGTTTCTTTGCAGCAATTCGACCATGAAGGCCTGATTCACACAGTCTCCTCTGAACAGTTGCTGTTGAGATGTGTCTGTTACTTGAACTCTGTGAAGCATTTATTTGGGCTGTAATTTCTGAGGCTGGTAACTCTAATGAACTTATTTTCTGCTGAAGAGGTAACTCTGGGTCTTCCTTTCCTGTGGCGGTCCTCATCAGAGCCAGTTTCATCATAGTGCTTGATGGTTCTTGCGACTGCACTTGAAGAAACTTTCAAAGTTTTTGAAATGTTCCAGATTGACTGACCTTCATGTCTTAAAGTAATGATGGACTGTCGTTTCTCTTTGCTTATTTGTGCTGGACTTGGTCTTTTACCAAATAGGGCTATCTGTATACCCCCCTAGCTTTGTGCGCTGTGACCACCCACAGTATTGACCACCCACAGTACTGACCACCCACAGTATTGGCGGATAGAGTTAACACGTCTTTATAATGTTACGTGAGAGAGATGGCACTGGAAGGATTACACTTTTGTTCTGGTATTGATTTGCACCTTTCGGATCTCTAGGAGACAGAACGCATCTCCTTCCTGAGCGGTATGATGGCTGTGTCGTCCCATGGGGTTTATACTTGCGTACTATTGTTAAACAGATGAACGTGGTAACTTCAGGCGTTTGGAAATTGCTCCCAAGGATGAGCCAGACTCGTGGAGGTCTACAGTTTTTTTCTAAGGTCTTGGATGATTTCTTTTGATTTTCCCATGATGTCAAGCATAGAGGCACTGAGTTTGAAGGTAGGCCTTGAAATATATCCACAGGTACACCTCCAATTGACTCAAATGATGTCAATTAGCCTATCGGAAGCTTCTAAAGCCATGACATCATTTTCTGGAATTTTCCAAGCTGTTTAAAGGCATAGTCAACTTAGTGTATGTAAACGTCTGACCCACTGGAATTGTGATACAGTGAATTATAAGTGAAATAATCTGTAAACAATTTTTGGAAAATTACTTGTCATGCACAAAGTAGATGTCCTAACCGACTTGCCAAAACTATAGTTTGTTAACAAGAAATTTGTGGAGTGGTTGAAAAACGAGTTTTAATGACTCCAACCTAAGTGTATGTAAACTTCCGACATCAACTGTAAGTATACTTTTGCACATATTAATGGCAATTTTAGTAGTATTTTTAGCTTTAAAGATGAATAAATGCGTGCCATTTTAAGTGTATAAACATTATGAATTTCTTCATCCCCAACTCATTCGCCTTCAGAAAATTTATTTTTGGACCCAAAGTTGATCTACTTAAAGGAGCCATGACTTTGGTTTCATGTTATTCAAGGCAACACCCACAGCTGGAACGCAGCGTGGCAGAACCATTCCTATGTTTACCTAAGGTAAAGATTTCTCCCTAGCTGAACAAATGGAGTCATGGACAATGAACTGCCGCCTTTGTGGAAAGATCTGTGATCAAAGCGCCTCCACAGACCTGTTGCGATGGTGTTATTCTACCTGACCAAAGATGCACACCTGACATGTGTGCCATGATGTGTGAACACTGAACACTCAGACCATTTAAGCCTTTGGCTGAAGTTGTCGGTGGTGAGAGTTGGGAGACGCTCTAGTGCAGTAAACCGATCTTACGGTGTGAAAACTGATCGTATCCCCTATCAATGGCTGGCGCGGCGATAGGAAGTGTCACCGGATCCCCCCCAGCGCAGGGTCCTGGCAAACTGTCACTGCATGAAAGAGGGTTGTCACAGTGATATATGGGCGCTCTAATCCCCGCAGTGAGAGCCCTGATGTTTACCCGCCTGCGTTTCCTTCTCCTCAAAGATCCCAGACCAGGAATACCTTAAACCTGAGAACAGATTAGCCTCTGGAAAAGAAGAGAAAAATAAAGAGAAAAGTGAGAGAAAGAAAAAGGGAAGCTTTATAGGTCTATTCTCTTCCCTGTTTAGGTCCACCGTCTGCATGGCAGGCAGGCGAAATTGTACACCCTTCTCATAGTCTTACCTGGACGTGCACCCTCCCCGAGGTCACAGGGGATCATGGGAGAGCAGGGACGACCACCGCCACTGTGGTTTCGGGCACGCTCCCAATCACTCTCAACCACAGCTCAACAATTCTCCTGGGCCAAGATGCCACGTGTATTTGTGTTAACTACTTATGGAGTGGTGGGGCGCTAGCAACACTACCCAGTGAAATGTAAGGCGCCAAATTCAAAATCCAAAAGTTGAATTATTAAACATTCATCAATATACAAGTGTTGCATAGTCATCAAAAGCTCTGCTTCTTGGCAATATCACAGCGTTGTCAGATTTCAAAAAGGCTTTACGGCGAAAGCACAACATTTGATTGTTTGAGGATAGCACCTACAATATTTAACCATTAGCATAAATTCATAAACCAGCGCGGTTCAAACAAAACCCATTTCACAGCGAAAACAAATCCCTTACCTTTTGAAGAACTTCTGCTGAGGGCTTCCCAAGTGTCCAACGAAGACATCCAATGGTTCTTTTGTTAGAAAAAGTTATTTATTATATCCATACATCTCCGTTTGGTTGGCGCGATATGATCATAAAATCCAACGTCGAATCGGCCATTGAAACGTGAAGAGAACGCGTTCAAATATACCTATAAACTTTTCCTAAACAAATCAAATACCAGTTATAATGCATCCTTAGCTATCCTTTTATGAATATTAGCGATAATATTTCACTCGGATGGTCACCTAAACGTTATATAAGTAAAATAAAGTGGGGCGCGCACCCAGACTCGTGCCCGAGAAATCTTGTTGACATTTGAGGTCCCCTTACCATTTCCTGTTCCTATCCGTTCTGCTTACTCCTATCGCTCCCAGTCTTTGTATATAGACTGTTGACATCTAGTGGAAGCCATAGGTACTGCAATCTCGGAGCTGGATTGCCTTGAAGTCAATGGGGCGAGTGTCAAACAGAGCAGGTCACCAAAAACTGCATTTCCGGATGGATTTTCCTCTGGTTTTCGCCTGCTATATCAGTTCTGTTATATTCACAGACATTATGTTAACACTTTTAGAAACTTCAGAGTGTTTCCTATCCAATAGTACTAATTCTGTGCATATCCTATTTTCTGGGCCTGAGTGGCAGGCATTTTACTTTGGGCACGCCAGACTCTCCAAAACCGTCACCTCTGCTGCCGCTCCCTAAGAAGTTAACTAAGATGTGTTCTAGACCTTGAGTAGCACACCCTTCAAGAGTACTTTCATATGGGCGGCAGGTAGCCTAGCGGTTGGAGCGTTGGGCCAGTAACCAAAAGGTTGCTTGTTTGAATCCTCGATCCGATAAGGTGAAAAATCTGTTGATCTGCCCTTGAGCAAGGCACTTAATTGCTTAATACCCTAATTGCTCTATGGTCGCCGTGAATAATGGCTGAACCCTGGCCGTGACCCCACTCTACGAGGGTGTCTCAGGAGGAGTTGGGATATGCAAAAAACACATTTCCATTTCAAACCTCACACTGGTACAGGTTACCTACTTGTACATGCAGTGAAACAGGACAAATGTAAGCACTATTTTATCTTTGTTAGAAAAGGAACAACACACTGACACGGTGAGAATGAAAGTAATAAGGAAAACTGTAATTAAAACAGTAATTCAAATACATGTGGTTAGTTCGCTCTGTTGATTTGAAATCTGTCTTGTACCAGAGTTTGGAAAAAGTGTACTGTATAATTTGAGGCACTGCATAGGAAAAGTGCACGGCTGAATTAACCGTAGATAAAGTGAATCAAGTGCTTGCAAAAACTCAACCCCAATGTGAAAGCTGTTTTGCGTTACTCCAATAACATATCCGACAGCGCTGACAGATTTGGCCAATCTTCTGTAGATCTTCTAATGGTTAGCATCAGATTTATGTTCCAATATGCAGCCGATCGTTCACACAGTATTTTCCCCTGTCATAAGCCTAATTAGTTCTCTTTGTTTTCTCATAATGATGTCTGTAACTGTTATGGTGGATCCCTGTGGAAACCAAGATAAGAAACCCCCTGGTTGAGTCTCAAATGGCACTCTTTCCTCTATATAGTGCACCAGGGCCCATAGGGCCTTGGGAAGATGTGGACCCAGGAGACTTGCAGGATATCAAGCTTGATCTTTTGTGCCCAGAGTGCGCCAGATGTGTGTTGGTATGTGTGAAACTCAACCGCAGGAGTTTGGCTAGGGAGGACTTAGACATACCAAAAGCACTGTTTACTCAGCTTTGATTTGGTCGATTTAAAAAGACCAGCAATGGGTTCTCTCAGTGATAGGACTTGACTTAGACGTCCCAATCGGGGAAACGGCATTCCAACTACGGGAACTATTAGAAACAAAAGGATATGTTCTTTATAGTGGATTAATACATTCCAGGTCTCTCTAAATGAGTTTGTAAACATCTACTCAGGCAAAGAATGCCAAAGTGTATTCATATGTGAATTTACTTTACCACTAGCTTTGTGCGCTGTGACCACCCACAGTATTGACCACCCACAGTATTGACCACCCACAGTATTGGCGGATAGAGTTAACACGTCTTTATAATGTTGCGTGAGAGAGATGGCACTGGAAGGATTACACTTTTGCTTTACAGGCTCCTTTTTAAGGCTTCTTTGATAGGTGTTCACCTTTCAGATGTGTGTCTGTGTCTACATTGGGGGCAAGACCTTGGGGGCAAGACCTCACTGTGATATGGTATTGTGTGTTTTGGGCTGTGGAAAATCCTCACAGTAAACCTTGAATGTGATTTATAATGTTAGAACATCATTACCTACAGATACTGCATTACCTACAGGTACTGTATCACCTACATGTACTGTATTACCTACATATACTGTATTACCTACAGATACTGCATTACCTACAGATACTGCATTACCTACAGATACTGCATTACCTACAGATACTGCATTACCTACAGATACTGCATTACCTACAGATACTGCATTACCTACAGATACTGTATCTTTGAAGGTGATGATAATAGAATCCAATTCCAAATGTTTAGATTTGATTTAAATCTGTAATGCGTCTGTCTCAAACACCTATTGGTATTTTTAGTGAAGTGTTTTGATATCAATTGCACGGCCCATTGCTTGTCCACTCAGTCTCACACTCATCGTCTGGTAGGCCGCACGGCCTGCATTATCCCCTCGTTGTTTAGTCTGTGAGATGCGGTTGTTTTGACAGAAGTATAGAGACACATTGTTGCACCGGTGTTTGTATGCCTGGCTTATGGGAGATATGTCTGCGATTACATTCTACCTCCGTGTTTGGAGTGGAAGTGAGGACGCTAAGCCGTGACCAGGATGTACTGGGTTTAAGTCCAGGGTGTGTCATGTCGGGGGTGTCAGTGAGCAAAATACCAGTACCAGTATTTGACCTAAGATGTCCTACGGTACAGACCGTGTCATGTTTATCTGTAATGTGGGGACTTTCTACTGTGATAACCAAATGAGGCGTGTGTGTCTGTGTATGTGGGTGGGTGGGTGTGTGTGGTGTGTGGGTGGAGGTTGGTATGTCCCAGTGCATACATCCTCCTCATGTCTTCATGCCTCTATAACTGAAGAGTCATTGTCCTGGTTACTGTTAGAGATATGTCTGCCGGTGGGCCAAATTCAATTCATCACTCACTCGAGCTTGTTGAAATAACACAGCATTCATTCTGAAAAGACCCTATGGAAACACAGACTTCCTTTATTTTCTTTGCTGAAATGCTCTGTCCCATTTTGACTGGGTTTGTTGTTTGGTTAGTCAAAGGGAAGTCTATACATACCGTAGTTGTCCAAATATTTTGGAAACTCACTTTGAAAGGGGTTTTCTCGCTGTACTGTGAGCAGTTTGTGCAACAGCAATTGTTGTGTCAATGGGGTCTAAGAAGCAGCTATGTATCAACGCAAGTGCGGTTTTCCTTGGCTGGAAAGTCTGAGGAGACTCACAAAAGTGGAGGAGGATAAACATTGACACACTTAAGCATTATCATACAATACGTGTCCTTTTCAAATGAAGTGCAGCAGAATGAGAGGGACAAGGTCATCCCAAATACAGACATTCTGGCACCTTGCCACATTCAACGCCTCACCTTAAAATCATTGACTAGTGGCCTGTCACATTTCCTCACTTCCAAACCCTTTGGCCTGAATCACTAATCCCAAGTCAATGGTTTAACTGTTGAGTTGGGTCCTCCTAACTTAGCATGGCCCAAGCAGTAGCCTTGAAGGCTGTATTTTGGTTGAAGTTACCCCAAATCTTGGGTGTTAGGTTTGGGCTCATATCAAGTCTCTGAACCGGACATTAACCAGACCTGCTATCCCCCACTGTCGGTTTAGCCCCTAGCTACCGCCTCCCCCCAGAATTAGAGGGGAGGGGGGTGGTGGGTCCTCAATACCAAGAAAAGGACATGGTGTCAAAATGATGAAACACAATCCTTTTAAACCAAAGGGAATTGGGTTTTTTCTCTCCTCCAATTCTATTGTACCAACGGGACTCACATC
The DNA here is from genome assembly GCA_003317085.1 of Hucho hucho. Lineage (NCBI taxonomy): Eukaryota > Metazoa > Chordata > Actinopteri > Salmoniformes > Salmonidae > Hucho > Hucho hucho. The sequence goes on from QNTS01000580.1 coordinate 452,344, forward strand.
ATAGGTCATTTGGGGAGAACTTCTTACACAACTTTTTCTTATTTTAGCCTACTATTTTAGACGATAATAAACAAGCAAATGTTCAGCTTTTTTAGCAAGGCGGATCTGCTCATGGAAGAGTTTGAAACTGCCCACAGAAACTGATACTGCCCTTGTGGCTAACGGTACAACAAGCATAGAAGAAAATTACAATACGTCCCAAACATTTGTCATACAGTATGTCTCGACAGGCCGTTTGGATGACTTTTTCGCTGGGTAGTGTGATTCTAACAGCTCTTTCCAGTGCACTTGGCCTGGCGCTACTGAAAGCTTTTCCATGAGCTGTTTTTACTGAGGACTCCAGCTCCACTGGCAATCCATGAAGGGAACTGAAGTGGGAGCCCTCGGTAGCTAGTCCTCAGGGCTTGAGATTTCAAAATGACAGAGGCGTGCAAATTGTCACTGTTAAAACTCCTAATTGCTAAAACCCAAAGCTTCAAAGAGCCCCTTCATGTGTGGCGGTGGACTGCTATACACAGCTCTGCTTCCATGATGGAAAGGTTGATCCCATCTGTGGCATTTAAAAGTAAAGTTAGCTAGTACGCAAAGGATTGCTTATTGTGTGGTCTGCTGATGTTTTCTCCTCTTTCAAAGACGTATAGTCTTACTCCTGTCAAAATCCTCCTCTTAAACAGTATGCAAGAATAGACTCTGTAATGATTTGTAGTTCCATTCTGTAAACGTGTGGTTTCAGTTTGGAATAACAAGGCTAGTGTGTGTGTGTGTGTGTGTGTCCGTGTGTATGTGTCCGTGTGTGTGTGTCCGTGTGTGTGTGTCCGTGTGAGAGCATTTGTGTTTATCCCATATGTCACTAACTTTTCATACCTATTCTAAGTTCATTTGTCAATGCGCTTTTAAGTGAAGACATCCATGTAGATAGGACATGTATTAGGAACTAAAATATGAGATGTGGATGATTGATGTAGAGGAGTAACTTTTATATGAGTATAACTGTTCTCTGCTCTTGGATTACATATGGCATATAACTTGTGACACTTTTCCCACTAATATGTACAAATGATGGACTTTTGTCAGGGAGATTTTCTATATGAAAGTCCATGGCAGACTGTCATGATCAAGTGGAAAGTGAGGTTACCCCATGTGTAATATTGGTGAAATATATTCCAGTTATATTCCGTTATCAAAGTGCTCTGTGGTTTTAGTCTAATGCTGCATTTGTCAAGCTCATTTGGGTTCATTTTATATTTCCTAGTTAATATGAAATGTCCCAAGAATATACCTACCCTTGTTGTGAGAGCACCAGGTCTCAGATACATGTGTAGGGACTTTTTTCATTGAATCCCACAACACAGGTGGGCACTATACCTAGTATGTATACGTATTTATTGGTACACATATTTAAAGCAGGCATTTGACAAGCATCGATTACAATGCAATCATTACATGTATGCTGTTTCAGCCAATCAGCATCCACAATCCATACTACCTGTTTTATAATACTTACTTCTACTCCAAGTCAGGTGTCTTTCTATTCCACATGTCTCAGCACTTCTCTATGCCTCAGAGATACTGTAGGCCTATTTGTGTGTGGTGTTGCACCCCAACCAACTGTTTTCCCCATCAATATTAAACCTCTGGAAGACATGGTGAGACTGAGAGCCAATGGAAAACCACCTCGGCCCTGGAGGACATGTTATTGGGTCTGACTAGACTAGATGGTGCTAGAGACATGGAGAAATGAACCCCCCCCCCTCATTTCAGATACCATCTCTCTAAGCAAGTGAATCGAATCAAATGTTTTTCGCCACATGCTTCGTAAACAACAGGTGTAGACTAACAGTGAAATGTTGTTGCCCTTCCGAATAGAAATAGTGTCACGAGGAATAAATACACAGTGAATAATAATTACGAGTAAAAATAAGATGGCTATATACAGGGAGTAGAAAATAACATGGCTATATACAAGGACTACCTGTTGAGTGTGCGTGTGTCTTGAGTGCATGCGTTCGTAACAATGGGCCAGATAGGGCCTCATTAGTGAGAGGGGTTTATGCATCCTGGAGCGCCAGCAGTGGAAAGAAGCGAAGAGGGGAGCACTAAACAGACAGAGACTCTGCCAATGACAGAAACGTTTAGTGGGTGAGCTAGGGTCAGGAGAGGTACCCGCCATGTCTGTCAAGCCCATCCAGAGTAATTTGAGTGAACTGCCATTATTTATGCGTGGGTTTCCTCTTTCTGTCATCGGAGAGGCCTACATTTCAATCTGAAACCAGTTATATAGTGCATTCAGAAAGAATTTAGAACACTTAACTTTTTCCCCATTTTGTAACGTTACAGCCTTATTCTCATCAATCTACACAGAATAACCCATAATTACAAAGCAAAAACCGTTTTGGGTAATTTTTTGTAAGTGTATTACAAATAAAAACCTGATATCACATTTAAATAAGTATTCAGACCCTTTACTCAGTACTTTGTTGAAGCACCTATGGCAGCGATTACAGCCTCGAGTCTTCTTGGGTAGGACGCTACAAGCTTGGCACACCTGTATTTGGGGAGTTTCTCCCATTCTTCTCTGCAGATCCTCTCAAGCTCTGTCAGGTTGGATGGGGAGCGTCGCTGCACAGCTATTTTCCGGTATCTCCAGAGATGTTCGATCGGGTTCAAGTCCGGGCTCTTCCTTGGCCACTCAAGGACATTCAGAGACTTGTCCCGAAGCCACTCATGCGTTGTCTTGGCTGTGTGCTTAGGGTTGTTGTCATGTTGGAAGGTGAACCTTCACCCCAGTCTGAGGTCCTGAGCCCTCTGGAGCAGGTTTTCATCAAGGATCTCTGTGTACTTTGCTCTGTTCATCTTTCACTTGATCCTGTCTAGTCTTCCAATCCCTACTGCTGAAAAACATCCCCACAGCATGATGCTGCCACCACCATGCTTCACCGTAGAGATGGTGCCAGGTTTCCTCCAGATGTGACGCTTGGCATTCTCATGATCTGAGAGTCCTTTATATGCCTTTTGGCAAACTCCAAGCGGGCTGTCGTGCCTTTTACTGAGGAGTGGCTTCCGTCTGGCCACTCTACCATAAAGGCCTGATTTGGTGAAGTGCTGCAGAGATGGTTGTCCTTATGGAAGGTTCCCCCATCTCCACAGAGGAACTCTGTCAGAGTGACCATGGGGTTCTTGGTCACCTCCCTGACCAGGCCCTTCTCCCCCGATTGTTGTGTCCACTCAAAGCTGTAGTGACTTCAAAGGGACTCAATTCTTGCTCATGTACCAGAGAGCGACTAGTTGATTTAATAATGCGTTGTTATGATGTATAATTCATATTTTAAAGGCATGTATTTCCCGAGTGGAAATAATTCAAAATTCAAGGCTTAGACAGGGCTTAAAACTTTGATCCTCGTTGGTGATCTCGAGTTTCTTTCTCTTGATTCCTCTCTTTTTATTCCTTTTTTTATTTTCCAGCAGTTAGACTTGTCATGCTGCGCTCATAACCAAACATACCTCGTTAAGGGGAGGGATCATTAGCTTGGTGGTTAGAAGGGCTGAGATTGTAGCTGTCTCAAATGAGCCCATGACATGGTACTATACTTAAAGCTTTCCCGGACTTTCCCTTAGACAAAGCACTTGGGTGGTAAATAATGGACTAATGAACATTTTCATAAGATTTATCATCCTCATAGTCCACTAATGCCTCAAACACACGGAACATTATGGAATCGATTCTGTGTGATGAACTGATTGCCATGGCCTTTATCAATAAATTATTTTTCTGAATTAGATTGAAGATAGTTTAAGAGGAAAAAAAGGAATGTATTGGTGATTACTTATGGTGCAAATAAAGGGGAAAGTTGCAGTCAGGTTTCTTAGAATGTTTTGATTTCTCGCAAAGCTTTGGCTCCCAATCTCTGACAAACCAACATGTATTAAGGTAATGGAGGAATATCCAGTCAACGTTGGGGTAAAAGAGTACATTTGCTGCCATATTCTGTTGACTGCTCACAGATGTATTGGCCCCCATCCTCATTGCCCAACCTGGTCTCAGAGCATTTCATACTATTCTGTATGTAAATCTGAGACACTCCATTTAGTATGTTATGTTTTGTATGGTATGTATTAATTGGTGGATGTCCATCATCCATTTCGTATGGTATGTTACGAATTACAATTCGTATTATATATTACGAGTTTGCTAAATGTACAATAGGTTACGAATTTGCAAAACGTATGATATGTTACTAATTCTAACTAGGTGGCTACTGTAGCTAGCTGGCTAACTTTAGATAGGTTAGGGTTAAGTTTAGGAGTTAGGTTAAAGGGTTAGGGTTAGGGGAAGGGTTAAAAGGGTTAAGGTTAGGTGAAGAATCTGCTAAAATTATTAGGGTTAGGGGAAGGGTTAGCTAACATTCTAATTAGTTGCTAAGTAGCTAAAATTGTCCGTGATGAGATTCGAACTCGCAACCTTTGGGTTGCTAGACGTTCGCATTATGTCACCCCCATCCTCCCAGACCAACCACCCTACTTTAGTTTTTACCTTAAGTAACCATCTGTCTTATGTAGCCATACTAAACATAACATATTTTACTAATTTGAGTCCCACGGAATTACGTTTACTATGTTACATCTAGTCTATGAGACCAGGCTGCATTGCCAAGTACTAGTTATTAAAGGGATACTTCAGGATTTTGGCAATGAAGCCCTTTATCTACTTCCCCAGAGTCAGATAAACTCATGGATACCTGCATGCAGTTTGATGCAAGTTGCAAACTAGTGTTAGCACAATGACTCGACGTCTATGGCAACTGCTAGCATGCTAGTAGATACCATAGACCTCCAGTCATTGCGCTAGTTAGCATTCTCTCGCGAAATTGTCTCCAACATACTGGATGCAGAGACATAAAAATGGTGTCCATGAGTTCATCCACCAAAAATCTGTTGTTCTGCCCCTGAACAAGGCAGTTAACCCACTGTTCCTAGGCCGTCATTGAAAATAAGAATTTGTTCTTAACTGATTTGCCTAGTTAAATAAAGGTAAAAATAAAAATAAAAATCTGACTCTGGGGAAGTAGATAAAGTGCTTAATTGCCAAAATCCCAAAGTATCCCTTTAAATAAAAGAACAATGACTTTGGTATATCTTTAAGAAAAACAGGAGAGCCTCATTTCTTTTCATTCTCTGCGCTTTTCTGATTTCTTAAAACCAGGGCCAAATGTAAATAAAAAAACATAATAGGCGAACACAGGAAAAGCTGAAATTAAATACTCCTGGAGCCTGCTCAAAGATACCATATTTTGACTCCATTATGACTTTGTGTTGCTTTAATCAATAGATGATTGCTGATCCGTCTAGCAGCAGTTGTAGCCTCAGATCCCCTTTTGGTGTGGAAAATGCTTGTCATCTGACTCCCCAACACTGGTTCTGATTAGGGAGTTGCTCCAGGAGTTTTGGATCCCAGTGCTCAGTCACATTAACCATGGTCAGGCCTGATTCCACGCTCACCGCTCTGAGCGCTCTCATACCTCACCACATACATTCCCCTGCACCCCTACACGTCTTTTAGGTCTGGTCACTGATAACGTTTCATCTGAATAATACCCAGGAGGGGCTGAATTATAAGTGTTTCTATTACAATTTTACACAATGAAATCAAACAACAATCCAATTACACATCATTCCACTGGGAGATGAGTGCAGAAACGAACTCCTTGTGACTCTGAGTCTGTCCTAATATGGACACCGTAGCAATAGATTAAGCACTATAGGTTCACAAACGAGTAGTCACTCGAACAATCATTCAAATGAATTCAAACATGTGGAGAACGTAAGTCTTTAATGAAATCTCATTTCATCACAGTTTCCAATGCTTCGTGACTAGGCTGATATTCAAACCCACGAGGTCCAATGTGAAATTGACCAGGCTGAATAGAGTAGAGTACATGTCGAGAGATCCCCTCAGATCTCAGATCAGTGGTGGAACAGGACGGCAGCACCATAGTTCTCTAAACACTGCTGGGTCTGAAAGACAGAAACCAGACTTATCCCAACGTTGAGGCCTCATCAAGCAACTACTAACCCAAACCGGGAGTCACTCGCTGATGTCAGGAATGGAGAAGGGAGTGAAAAAAACGATTACGAAAGGCATTCGCAGGCAGCCTGAAAAAAAAACACACCAGGCACAGAGGAATCACGAAAGCAAACGACCACAACAGTAGAGAGTCTGCCTTTAAAAGCAGTGAGACTCTAGCCTGTTAGATCAGACACACACGTTCCGTCTGTAGTTGAACGTGTGGTTTGCTGCAGATCTGTCCAATATCATGCACTGTAAACTGTTAAGAATGCCCTCGCCTGGGCTTACGAGTGCAACGGGACCTGTAATTCAGAAACGCACATTCGAAAAAATCATATAGAGGTTTAATTTTGAAGTTCTCCCTTTTCAAATTGCTTCCGTCTGTTGATTTGAACTCGCTATCGAATCACATGTGGGCAACAATAATTTCCCCACCCACCCAGCAAATGGGAATTCTTAACAAAATTTGATTTAGGAGAATTCAGATGTTTGTTTGCCAATTTTATGGACATGCGGTAGGCATTACAACACCGGAGAACGTGAGAAGGGCTGCTTTTCCAAGGAGGAATCCTCCTAAGAGACAATGGACTCGACATGGGACGTTCTGTGTAAGTCACGGTATCTGTCAATCACAAGGCTTCTGGTGTGATCCCAGCAGGTTGTGTGTGTGTCTGAACATCAATGGGTATACTTGATGGATTGTGCTGTTTTTGTCTGTTCTAAATATGGGCTGTATGTTATATTTGAACAGTCAAACGTGTGTGAAGGAGATCCTCCCCACTGTGATTGGTTTGATAGATCAGGATATGCAGCAACACAGTATGTCTGTCTGTGGATCAGATTATGCAGATGATCCAAACACCATCTCTTTGTGTGTCTTTGCACTGAGGATCCTCACAGTGTCTTTGTATGTATGTGGATGCTGCAGGAAGCTACACTTTGGGGGCGGTCAGTGGAGAGGGTGGCCCAGATGTCATGTGCTCTGATCCGGGACAGAAGCCCCGCCCTTACAGGACAGCTGCTCCAGGCGTGAGCCAACCCGGAAAAGCAGATCACTTCGTCCAGCCTCGCCTCGGACCACCTATATCACTACCCACCTACGGCTTGGCCACAAGGTGTGTGTTTGAGAAACACTCCAAGCCTTCAAACTCTGTATGTCGTGTACTGCACTAGAAAAAGGAACAGTGTGATGGATAGGGAAGAGTTTAACATGAAACAGGGGTGTATATGGAGACAGTCTCACACACTTGCAAAGCGAACTGTCTATAGTCCTATGGTCTGAGACTTCAAAGAGTACTGTGTTTCATTCACATGAAGAAATACTACAGTTTATTATAGAATACTACAGTACTTACTATATAATTATGTAGTAAACTCTAGTATAATATACAACACACTGTAGTATCCCTTGATCATGTGTAGTCCTTACTATAGAATGCTGTAGAATACTTTAGTAAATACTACAGTAATGTCAGCAAAAACACTACACTTTTTAAACTTTTAACTACAGTATTTAATTGGCATATACCGTGCCCATTACCCTCCCCCATATGCCAATTTGTGCCACCCATAATTGTGTTCCCTATAGGTTATAGAAAAGAGCAGAAGCTCTGAACTATCCGTTCAGACCTCAGTCCTACCTACCTACAGGTTATTGCTCTTTTAGTATTTCCCCAATAGGTTTCCTGAAGGAAAAAAGCCTCCACTTCTATGTCAAAGATAATAAAACAAAAACATAGTAAATACTACAATAATGTCTGCAAAAACACTACAGTAAATACTATAGTATACTACAGTCTGCAAAAACACAACATTAAATACTACAATCTTCAAAAACACTTACATTAATTACTATAGTATATGCTACACTTTTCTTATACTACGGTATTTATACTATAGCTAACTGTAAATGCTACAGATTACTACAGTTTACTATAGTAAACACAGTCTGCGAAAACACTACACTTAATACTATAGTATATAGACCATAGCATACTATAGTTTTTTTTATGTGGGATGGTCTCTAGATCACTGGATAGAGGTGCTGCTGAATGGAGGAGAGGAGTTGACATCTACTGTATACATGTGTGATTATGTACTGCTGTTTTTGAGTGGAGGTATAAAATGTTTAAATGTTATTAAAAGATTGCTTTCGTTAAAATGACTTTTCTTTTTTCATTTTAGCCATCACATAATTTTTGGGGGTTTTGATTATACTATGACCACAACATTGAGGGTTTGCAGACCACCTCGGACATCTCACTCTCCCTTTGGTTTCATTACTGTATCGACCATTGTGTAGAGAAGCTCCCTATGGCATTATAATGACACAATCCCTACGGTTACATATTCCATTCAAATGGATACAGTAGCACAGACCTTACATCAGTGTTTCTGGTAAATATACAGAACATGAAAGGGACGAGTGTAATTGCTTTGTCTGAGACCCCACACATCAGTTGAGCCCATAATGAAGCAGCTTAGTCCTATTGAAGCTCCAGCTTCCTCACAGTAATTCCCTGGAGCTGTATGGACTAATCATACATAGTAAGAGGGAGCCCAAGGCAATAGTCTATCATCCTACTGTAAGTCTTTAAGTGAGGCATAGTACAAAGGTATACAGAACCCAGGTTAGTAGTGTAACCTTGTTTATCCCTCCTCTCAGTCAGCCATCACTCACACGTGTGTGTGTGCGTGTGCGTGTGCGTGCGCAAATGTGTAGGCTACACACGTTGGCTACAGTATGGATGTGTGCTTGTGAGAATCTGTGTGTTTGTGAAAGAGAGAGAATCCCAGAGAGAGAACAAGGATTCCCTCAGGTTAATGTTTTTCTCACAGGAGTGGAAGAAAGTCTCAACATCAAAGGGCTTTTTACTCTTGATCCCAGCACATTCCACAGCACACCGTACCGAGGTGGAGAGCGATTGGTTTTGTTGTTGCTTTGTATATGCCTTTACACTTCCAGGGCGGATCCGATTTCCAACATTTTACATCCTCCAAAATTGAGTGGAATTCCGACTGTTGAAGGAAGCTGCCTCAGGGATAGTCAGGATCACTCCACCCTGCATGCTTCTAGACATGAGAGGGAATGTCTTAAAAATGTTTTACCTTGTTTCAGTTTTCAGAGGGACGTTTTTATCATAATATGATGACATGTCTTTGTGATTTGCTCGTCTTTCAGTTCATCAGTTGATTGTCTGAGGACTAGACACTAATCAGAAAAGTTAATGTACTCAGATTTACATTGTCGTTCATCTCTGACAATATAGGGACACCTGGTGGATAATCATGGTACAGCAGGAGCTCTTTAGAGTTGTAGTTTGTTCATTCTCCACAAGGGACTCTCATTGAGCTCACTTCCATGGTCTTATTTGCTATAGCACAGCGTTTCCCAACCCTGGTCCTCGAATACCCCCAACTGTACACATTTTCGTTGTAGCCCTGGACAAACGCACCTTATTCAACTCATTGAGGCTTGATGATTAGTTGACAAGTTGAATCAGGTGTGCTTGTCCAGGGTTACAATAAAAATGTGTACACTTTGCAAAGCATGCCATTCCATGAGTGCAGCATTTATTTTTTTAACTTGAATCAATGAGCCCAATCAGTCCTCCATGACAACAAAATAATAAACAGAGTAGGGCTGGCTAATAAGTCCTTAGTTTTGGGGTTATGCTCAGGTAAAACAATTTGGCTAATCTATACTTCCATATTTCCAAGTCCTATTCTTGAAGATCAAGGTGTATTACATTTATTGGAATGACTAGAATTCTGATAGACTTTGGTTATTAATGTAAAGATATAATTTAATCTTATTATATGTAATAGAAAGTGATGGGTTAGAAGAAGCCTACATAGCCAACCCATCAAGTAAAATGTAACATCCATATATGGCCAACTATGTAAACTTTAAGATTGATTTATCCTGCAATAGATGTTGTTCAATTGGTAACATACATTTTTGTCTTCTAATGCCTCTTAAGGGGAAAGTAATCTAAAAGTAACAGAATGTAATCAGATTACGCTACTGAGTTTGGGTAATCCTATTACGTTACTGATTACAATTTTGGACAGGTAACTTGGAGCTGTAACGGATTACATTTAGAAAGTAACCTACGCAACCCTGCTCATGGTCTAACTGAGTGCGTCTGACTGAAATCACTGTTACAGACATTTGTTATGTCTGAGCAGACCTAGTTTAATTCTAGCCAGATATGGAGACCATGGCCACCACATTGCAGAGCTAGGCAGATTTTTCACTGTTATTCACTGTTTTACAGAGCTGAATAGGAGAACTAACACAGTTACAACTAAATGGGTGTCTGTAGATCTGCCAGGCCCAGACAGCCAGTCATCACCCTCACCAGACAGGTTTGATTATGACCTTGGAGCTTCCCAGGAGGCCCCGAGGCGTGTGCTCGCGCGTGTGTGCTTGTGAGAAAGAGTGTGTGTTTGTGAGTTTGCGTGTGTGCGTGTTAGGGTTTCCTCTAAACTTGGATCACTAAGTTTAGGAACTCTGGGCCAAAGGGTCCCTTAGAACACAGAGCAGCAGAGAATACACCCACAGACCACAAGAAAACCGTTCTTCCTGGATACTGAAAAACAAATATATCAAGGGTCAAAAGAGCAGTCAAAGTGAAGAGGATGCCGTACACAGACGGGATGCACAGGTCAGGGTGTATAGGAGATTAGGTGCTAAGTACAACAGTGTTCTTTACAGTCAGGAGGGGAGGTATTTTGTGAGCTGAACCCAGGTCAGGGTGTGTAGGAGATATGGTGCCAAGTACAACAGTGTTATTTACAGTCAGGAGGTGAGGTATTTAGTGAGCTGAACCCAGGTCAGTTCTGTTGAGAGCCTCTTATGATGTCTTTCCAAATCTAGATCCTCACTAAAGCTATTATGAGAGGCACAAAGCATAGCTACGGGAAGTAGGGGTGCTGAAAAATCTGAAATTAAAATATATATAAATAAAATATACTAGTTCTGTATTAGCGAACCAATTTAACTATCGAGAGCACGGTCAAGAATACACCAAAAATTCAGTAGGGGTCAGCATTTTTGCATACGTCAATACTGCCATCTAGTGGAGTGAAGTGTGTGAATTATAATCGAGGAGATTGAGGTAGTTTATCCGAACTGGTTATAATTGCAGCAATCACCAGCGCTTGGGCCAACCAATGCAAACAGTATCTGTCTTCATTCAGTACCAGTGCATGGTTGTCTCAGGGTCGGTTTTATACACACAATGACCACAGTTATGGGATCAACTATATTGGGGTATACAAGACTGACATGGAGGGTTACATTTTCCAGTATACAACACATTCATCAAAATCAACCAGATAAAGGAGAAAATTATTGAGGTGAGATGAAAGGGAAACGAGTGTGGGGAAGGAGTATAAACTGAGTACTGATGATGTAAATGATTAACACAAAGAGCAGACAGAGCAACACAACTTACAGTGGGTAAAATGCTCCAGTTTTGTCCTATGCTAATTTGCACCTAGAGAGAATATATTGAACATAGATGTAAGAAGAGATACAGAGAATCACGCCGCGTGTGTGTGAGTGAGGGAGACGCTCACACACACTACATCTGGAATGTAGACATTCACACCCTATGGACCATTACCTTTTACTCAAACAGCCATGTGTTTTACAGCTACACACACATCCGGTGTGCTCGCCATGCTCTCTCAGCCCTCTACAAATATTGCACCTTCCTCCAATACCTCCTCAAACGCTCCTTTCCACTTCTCACGGCTCCAAATTCTGTTGATAACACTCCTTTGTCTCACCCCTCTCTCTGTTGCTCTCTAAATAAATGTTGAATAATATTTTTCTTCAGTGATTTTTCTGTCCCTTTTAAAGCATTGTCTTTTCTTTCCTTCCTTCCCTCACTCCCTCCCGCCCTCACTCCCTCCATCCCTCACTCCCTCTTTCCTCCTTCCTTCCCTCACTCCCTCCATCCCTCACTCCCTCCTTCCCTCACTCCCTCCACCCCTCACTCCCTCCACCCCTCACTCCCTCCTTCCCTCACTCCCTCCATCCCTCACTCCCTCCATCCCACACTCTCTCCCTTATGTCCTATATGGTCTCTGCTTTTCACCACATAAATTCATTCCACATTCTCTCTCGCAGAGCTGTCACTGGTCCACACATGCAGTGAGCTTTATAGATGAGAATCAGCAGGGTATCAGCTCTCTGATGGGTTCCTATGAAACTGAAGTAAACAGAGACTCAGGCAGACAGTGTTGAAGTACTGTCTGACATCAGCCCCAATCCTGGCCTGTCCCATTCCCCACTGTGCTCAACACACATGGCCTTGGGTAGGTACAGGAGTTTCACCTGTCCACATGACATGACCAGGAAAGATTCTTGGCCCTAGTTATAGCCTGGCCTCAGTGGAGGCTGCTGAAGGGAGGACGGCTCATAATAATGGCTGGAATGAAGTAAATGGAATAGCATCAAACACATGGAAACCATTTGTTTGATGTATTTGATACCATTACACCTACTCTGCTCCAGCCATTACCACGAGCCCGTCCTCCCCAATTAAGGTGCCACCAACCTCCTGTGCCTGGCCTGCATGTCCCATCCCCCACTGTGTTCAATTCACATGGCCATGTGTGTAAAGCCAGGTGTGAACTGACAAGTAAATATTCTGGGCCCCAGTTACAGCCTAAACCAGTGTTTCCCAGGCAGTTCCACTTATTTGATTTATTACAGTAATAGCACACCTGATTCAAATAGTCAACTAATCATCAAGCCCATCGTTAGCTGAATCAAGTGTGCTATTGCTGGATTACATCAAACATGTGGAACTAGCTTGGGGTACTCGAGGAGAGGTTTGGGAAACAAACCTGATCCAAACACATCCAAAAGACTCCATCAGCAGGAATGAGGTCCAAATCCAGCCGACATAGCAGCCCCATGCCAAGATCCTAGGGTGGGCTTGGTTTAGTAGAACGAAGTGGTCTAAATTGGGCTCGGTGATTATCCGCCATTACGATTACCTCCGCAGGCCGGCCCTATCGCTCATCATGGTTGATTATTTGTATTTGGAAGGGTAGAAGTGCTCTGTCGTATGTGGAGAGTGTGAGTCGTGTGTGGAGGGGGATATGGTGATGAACTTTACAAATGGGGATGTCCCTCTTATGTAAACTAAACAGCTGAGAAACCAAACAGAGGGAAGAGGTCTAGGAGTTAGACTTGGATTAGGATGGAGCTCTACAGTTATTTCATTCAAGTGTGCTGTGTGTCATGGACTCTAGACTAAACCACTCAGTTACAAATGGTCTTGCTGTAACTGCTATTCATATATATGGGGTAGTAGGAGAGTCTAATTGGACTGAATGTCTGGTAAAGTACATCACTTAGAAACAATTACATTTTTTACTGCATCCCATTTTGATGTGCGGAGTGATCTGTGCAATGATTTGTGTGTGTGTGTGGGGGGGGGNGGGGGGGGGGGGGGGGCAGGCAGAGGGAGAGAGAGACAGAATAAGAGAGCAGGGATGGAGAGAGAAAGAGAGAGCTGTTAGTTGGAAGCAGCTGTGGACCTGGCACTGGTTTTACCTATGAGCTTTCATTCACGGCAGGAGCTCCATCACTCTGATGGCCATGTTGCAAATCTGTATGCAATATAGAGGATGGAATATCAACATATTTCAAGGAATCTTTCCTCCGCCGGAGGAAGCAGTCATACTTGTTTCTTTCCTCCTCAACTCCTTGGATGCCTCTCAGTCAAGGACACCTTCAGTGAGTGTCGAGTTAACACACACACACAACTCCCAGTCACACTTTTAATTCCCATTGGTACAGAACTGAAAACATTAGAGCAGAACGTGCCTCAGGGCCAGAGCATATTCCGATTGCAGTGCTGTGAAATTGTAACCATTGTAACCATTTCCCAGATGAAACCCTCAAGCCTGAAGCGACAAACTTTGTTATCATATCATAGCATCATGATTTGTATTATGTTTTGTGAAGAAATGACTAATAACACACAGTTTCAGCCATCCATCTAGCCACCACGCTGTGCAGCGGAACGTCTTTGGAGAGCTCCTCTCTCAGTAGTCTACATGGAAAACGCTCTCCCTTTGGCAGCTCCCAGCGTCTCCCCGAAATGATTTACGACTCTGAATCAGTCATACTGTTCACTTCCTCTGAGGGAAGTCTCCAGACGTCGCTCTGACTTTTCTTCTACTGTCACGTCCCATTTAGATAGACAGCTCTGGGGTGGGATTGAATGTATGCCTTGTTGGTGCATGTGTCTCACTGCGTGAATGTTTTGTATCGTTTAAACCCACAATAGTTACCAATGAATCAACTTCAAGCAGTTGATGAGCCATTTATATTTATTATCTTTTCTATTTAGCTTTTAGATAGTGTATTTGAGAAATTGTTTTGATATATTGTAGAGCCATGACTTCTCATGCTTGTTCTAGGAGTTTGGCCCCTGTTATATACAATGTATCATTCCATAATGCCACCACGTTGTTTTTCTTGCTGGGTAGACTTCAGATAATTCCATGACTTGGCGCAAGACGAGAGTTCCAGCGGCTGTACTTCAGAGACTTCAGAGACAGCCTCATTCCTCCTCTTTCCCTTATTCCTCACAAATTAAGTCTGGGCCTCTGAGTAGCAGAGCCATGCTCGGGTGAAATTTATTGATCTGCAACAGTCCCTGCGCTTCTAATTGGCTGTTTTGGAGTTGACCCGTTTGGTGATGGTTCTCTCAGCTGCGGCCCAAATGTCTTCGCGGCCACAGCAGCGCAGCCTGTGGTGCTTCTGGTCGGGTGTGCACTTTTCATAGAACCCGGGCCGTAAATCTCAATTGCTCTCGCACTTTTAACATCTCCATTACCCTGGCTGTTTTGTCAGCACACCATTGGGTGTAACAGAATCCTGTCTAACCAACATTTAAGTCCTTTCCTACCCTTAAGACCAGATATTACTGTGCCGCGGCCAGCGAAGGTACTGTAGCGGGCTGGCAGATTGGAGGATGGAGCCCAGGCAGTAGAATGGCAAAATGGGGACCCGGTTATAATCTAATTAAAGAGAGAGAGTGGGAAAGAGGCCCCAGAGGCACACAGGCCTGGCCAGCGCCAGGAGTGTTCCTCCTAACTGCACCGCAAAATACAATGTGGTAATGTCTCAAGACCTAACTCTTCCGGAGGAGAGAAAAAAGGACCCTTTCCTGCTGCAGACGCTGACGGCCACATCCCACACTCTGACATCAGAGAGGGAGAGAGAGGGAGCGATAGAGAGAGGGAAAGAGGGAGAGAGAAGGAAGAGAGACAGAGGGAGAGCGAGAGAGAACGAAAGAGAGAGTGAAAGAGGGAGAGAGAAAAATAAGGACAGAAAGAGAGGCAGAGGGACCAGAGATGATTTATGCCCTGCTGTGCAGACACCGAAATAAATCTGGGGACTTACACAGACAGGCAGGCCATAAAGAACAGGATCAGTTCAGACACTTTCCTTTTTTAAACCCCAAATGAGCTAACTTCTCCTAACTTCTCCTCCCTCAACGTCAAAGCTAATGGGTTTGTTTTATGTCACTACAGGCCTTTTATGATATTGTTTCCATTCTGAGGGGTGGGGGGAGGACTTACTCTATAGTTGGATGATATATGAGGCTCCTTACTCTCCTGGAGCTCATCTGGGGAGCTCCATAGTTAATTATTAGGTCTGCCGTCGTGAGCACTTTGTTAACAGTGTGTGGGCAGGCTCGTTAAAAGTGCTACTAATTTGAGGGGTAGAAGTTATAGAAGTTATCGCCTCACGCCCTTCTTTGCCATCAGATTACATTAGCCCGCGGGTTAGATGTTTTTCGCCACTCACCCGTGCGCACACACACACACACATACATGCACATGCACACATACACATTCACACGTACACACACATGCATGTACACTTGCACGTGTGCACACATGCTAAGACACACACACACACTTGCATGCAGGTCTGCATGCACACACACGGACTTCCAGGTGGCAAAGGGCTATGATACACTTCACTCATTCAGTTCATGCCGAGATCAATTTCACTGAAGCGATTCCACTTGCATGTGTCTGGTGTGGACCTTTTACAAGGGAGAGGGATCAGTTTCAGTCACTGCTAGAAACTCCAGCTTCCTCCCCTCTCCTTTAAGTGAACCTGATGTTGACTGGTAAAATGACCGTGAACCGTGACCTTCGATAGCTGCAGCGAACACACGTGTTCAGACCAGGGACACAAAGGGTTGGGGTTAATTCCATTTCATGAATTGAAAATTAGAAATGGAATGGACCCCAACCCTGCATAAATAAGCGTAAATGTCCATTGAAAATGACTCATATTTGTGAAGTAAAGTATCAACACAGCCTTTCAGTACACACAGAGGGTGGCCTATGAGACTCCCTCTCCAGTTGACCCAAACCTTGCCTCCTCCTCACCATTCCTACATTTCTGTCTAATTTCCCCCCATGTGATTAAAGCCACCAGATGCTCTGGCGAAACTCGTAAATGACCAAACCTATAAACTCACAGCTCTATTTCTCCAACAGCTCTTTCTTGTGGGGAGCGCCAAGAATGTCAGCCGGCATCTCCCTTCAGCACGGGATGCCACAAATACGAATTTTGAACAAAGTGTTTACAGTAGAATGCTACACTGATGTGATCTAGATGTATCACCTGTTTACTCTACCAGCGCTGCTGAAGCAGTTGTTAGTCAGAATTCTGATCATGTTGATTATCACACGCCACCGCAAAATGGAGCCCACATGTAAACACAGCACATACACGCTGGATCAGGGTGTGTCTGTAAACGCCTGTGTGTGTGTGGGGGTGTGTGTGTACCAGCCTCTGTGTGAAAACCAGGGTTTGTGTGTGTGCGTGTGCAAGCCTGTGTGTTTGCATGTGCGAGTCTGTGTGTGTATTCCAGCCTGTGTGCGTACTGTGTTTGCCTGCTGTGTGTTCTGACTCCAACCCTCTGTGTAGTGTAATTAGCACGTAGTAATCAGCTCTATAAAAGGTCAATCTGGTTTAAGGTAAACAGAAGGGGGTTGTATGATACAGTCAATTAAGAAAGAAAATGGTGCTTGGTGCAGTTTTTGATCAGCAGGCCCTCAGCAGAACACAGTTATTTACACAACTTACCACAACTAAGTGTCGCTCAGTGTTAGGCATTCTAATGCCAGGAGGCCATCTTTTAATAGGGTTTATTTATCGAGGAGAAAGGGAAATGGTGTGTTGATTGCTGAACAACAAGACTGATGTGAGTGAACATGAGTGATGTGTGAGAATGTTCCTGTAAATGTTTGGTGTTCTTTCATCTTGAATTGAGAGATGTGTGTTACCTCAATAACGGCACTGGGGTACATTGTACCTGTGGGAAAAGTAGTTCCATGTCTGTCAAACGAGTTTAGAGGATTTCAAAGCTCATGCTTTTTTTAAATTCCATAAATATACAATATATACAGTGAGGGAAAAAAGTATTTGATCCCCTGCTGATTTTGTACATTTGCCCACTGACAAAGAAATGATCAGTCTATAATTTTAATGGTAGGTTTATTTGAACAGTGAGAGACAGAATAACAACAAAAAAATCCAGAAAAACGCATGTGAAAAATGTTATAAATTGATTAGCATTTTAATGAGGGAAATAAGTATTTGACCC
>QNTS01000580.1:470405-506937 GCA_003317085.1 Hucho hucho
TGAGTTGATGCCAAAGAGCTCCATTTTGGTCTCATCTGACCACAACACTTTCACCCAGTTGTCCTCTGAATCATTCAGATGTTCATTGGCAAACTTCAGACGGGGATGTATATGTGCTTTCTTGAGCAGGGGGACCTTGCGGGCGCTGCAGGATTTCAGTCCTTCACGGCGTAGTGTGTTACCAATTGTTTTCTTGGTGACTATGGTGCCAGCTGCCTTGAGATCATTGACTATATCCTCCCGTGTAGTTCTGGGCTGATTCCTCACCGTTCTCATGATCATTGCAACTCCACGAGGTGAGATCTTGCATGGAGCCCCAGGCCGAGGGAGATTGACAGTTCTTTTGTGTTTCTTCCATTTGCGAATAATCGCACCAACTGTTGTCACCTTCTCACCAAGCTGCTTGGTGATGGTCTTGTAGCCCATTCCAGCCTTGTGTAGGTCTACAATCTTGTCCCTGACATCCTTGGAGAGCTCTTTGGTCTTGGCCATGGTGGAGAGTTTGGAATCTGATTGATTGCTTCTGTGAACAGGTGTCTTTTATACAGGTAACAAACTGAGATTAGGAGCACTCCCTTTAAGAGTGTGCTCCTAATCTCAGCTCGTTACCTGTATAAAAGACACCTGGGAGCCAGAAATCTTTCTGATTGAGAGGGGGTCAAATACTTATTTCCCTCATTAAAATGCAAATCAATTTATAACATTTTTCACATGCGTTTTTCTGGATTTTTTTGTTGTTATTCTGTCTCTCACTGTTCAAATAAACCTACCATTAAAAATATAGACTGATAATTTCTTTGTCAGTGGGCAAACGTACAAAATCAGCACGGGATCAAATACTTTTTTCCCTCACTGTATGTTATATAAACACATATATTCAAATTATGCTGAAGTTGAAGTTAAAGCAGTTACTATAAGTGACATTGAGACAGTATGTATAAAACCCGTATAGGCCTAAAGCGGCTAACAAGTGTAGGGGGACAGATATAAACTTTACAACCCACAGTCCATCGTTATGCTGGCCAACAGTGATGACTGAATTAGGGGCATTTAATCACACTTGATCTGTGACTTCTCTGGCAATGCATGGTGCTTTGGTGCGACAATGAGCCAGCCAGGTTTTTTCTCTTCATTTGCTTGGCTATGAACTTATTGCCACTCAATTATTGTTGTAATGGCAATTATTTGTGTACTTAGTATGGGGGATTCAGTATCAACAACTATCATTAGTAAACGTAAACAGCTAAGGAAGACACTAATCGAAGGAGAGGAGTTTATTTCTTCAAAGAGGTGTGAGGAATTTGTTAAGACAATGTGTGATTCAGGAACAGTCAGCGACAGAGATAAGCAACATATGCGGTCGCCTAGGGACCCCGGCCGTTACAGGGCCCCTAACTCAACTTACTGTTGACAGTTAGAATTGCAGAGGCGAAAGAAACGCACACCTGTTTAGGCGAGGTGCTGGCTAGCGGAGTAGAACATTTGAAAAATGAAAGGAGAGCCGCACACTCTAGGAGCTCAGATGCAGTAATTGAATAACCAACGTTTCGACAGACAAGCTGTCTTCATCAGGGTACAGAATTGTAGAACACACAAGGTGCAAGTTCGAAATTTGCTTGTGCATCAGTGTTTTTTCTCTTGTTTTTTCAGTCATTAGTCTCAGCGGGGACATCAACAACTGGATGTTCCAGCTTTCAGGGGAAATGGAAGAGAGGGCCTGAGTGAGAGTGACTAACAAAATCAATGGGGGCCCCCTGGAGGTCAGGGCCCCTTGGAACGTGCCCGGTCGTATTCGGCCATGATTACTACAACGTTTTTTCACATTAAAAAGGCGTGACTCCAGCTTAACTCCTCCTCCACATTTACTGGATTGGTTGAACAGTGCAGAAGAGAACCTTCCCGACAGTTAAAAAAATTCTCATCAAGACCATAAATAATGTGGGGGATCTAGTTTACGGCATTTATTTTACGCCTGCTACATTAGGTTAGTCCGTCACTGACAGTCACTCAATTAGCCATGTCAGCTAACAATTTTTAGATTGGTAAGTTAGTCTAGCCAGTTAGTCTAGCCAGTTATCTAAACTTGTAGTAATCATGTCCGAATACCAACCGGGCATGCAGGGCACGTGTCCAGGGGCACTGATCTCCAGGGGGCCCTACTCTCACTCAGATATCATTAACATGGCATACATAAGTAATGGCAAAATGTGTAGAACTGCAGAAAACTTGCTTTAAATTGCAAAAATGTCTCACTGCCTCCCTGGCAAAATGAGTAGAATTGCATGAAATTTGTCAAAACATGATATTATAATTTCTCTCCTCCCCATGGCAAAATGTGTAGAATTGCAGGAAATTTACTTTAAAACTAAATGTTGTCTCACCGCAGTCAAGAAGGGGGCCGCAAAAAAAAATATTGCCCGATCGGTGAGGTGATTCCTCACTTAGGGCCCCCAAAAGGCTAGAGCCAACCCTGGTCAGGGAAATACTAACCCAAAAAGTAAAAAAAAAAAAAAATGTTTTTTATTCATTGCTTACAGAATGAATGATTGATTTACCATTGTTTTCTAATAGCCCCATACAAACAATTAATGGAGAACTAATGTGGGTATTAATTCATAGGTAAAAAACTATGTAGGCTACAATGTTTTTACATTTTGGAGAGAAGAAACCCACTTTTAAAAGAATAGTCTTAAATCCAATACTGTCCCATCCCATGCTTCTTCCTGAGTGAAGTTGTTCTGTCCTCTCTCCCAGATTGCCAACATCCCTATTGTTCCCTATTGGATGACTAATAGCTGCAAATTTCACGCTACAGGGAGTTCAATTCCCTCTTGAGTCTGTAAAACTCCCCCACTCATTTTCTTTAAATCTGCCCTTTCTTTCTGTTCCAGCTTCTTACTTCCTGCACTTCCCGCACTTCCCATCTCTCTTTACTTTTGTTTTCACTCTCTCTCTCTCAATTTTCCATCACAGTGTTGCTGTGACATTGGTTCCTTCGCAGGTCTCCCTCAGTGCTTCTGTTTGGGCAGATGGATTATTTGTCACAGGAAGTCCCTCCACCTCCTCCTCCTCTGTCTTATAATGAAGCCCCAGGGAGGTCTGGAAAGCACTGGAACTGATGCTCCTTCCTGTACAAACCTCCTCCTCCCCTTCACTCTTCAGTCCCAACGAGCTAGCCCGATTAAACCCCCAACCTCCCTCCCAGCTCCTGCGCACTGCACTGTCACCTGACGACCACAAACAAGAGACAGGATATAGGGCCATGTCTTACTGTACATTTCTCTTCAACAGATGTCATTGTGATGCATTTGATTTTACATGTTGAATGATATATAGGAATTTGTATTTAATGTTCAACTAATACATAAAGAGTAAAACATGTTTTATTTCCAGGGTTATTTGAGCTACTGTATGATCTAAATTATTCAGATAGACGCAGGACAATAATGTATTTTCTCGAATACCAAATCACAAAACAATAAAACATCAGAGACTTTTACAATCTGAGACTGTGTTGGACGATTTCCAAACGAGCCTACATAACATCACCTATACCAGGTCTTGTTGAGCAGGTAATTAGTAGAATCAGGTGTGTTAAATTAGGGTTGGACTGAACACCCACAGGACGGTAGATTTCCAGGAAGAGGGTTGGGCAGCCCTGACCTATACTATCTTAGCCAGTGGTTCTCAAACCTCTGCTCGGGGACCCCCTGACGTATCACAATTTTGTTGCAACTCTGAACTAGCTCACCTGATTCACCTATTCAAGGGATTCATGTTTGTTGACAAGTTGAATATGGTGTGCTAGCTCTAAAAAATAGATTAAATACATGGAACGGTTGGGGGTCCCAGAGTAGAGGTTTGAGAACCCCTGCTCTAAGCCCTCACTATCAGAGTTAGGGGCGATTTCATTTCAGACACCCTTTCAGTATGTCTCAATATCCTCCTATTGTCCCAGACGGCTGGTCTTCGTCATCTCTACACCGTGTGGACTCAGTAAACGGGTGAAGCCAGCTACTAGATGCTCCTGATTGGGAAGACATGGGATTGTTCTGGAGGGAAGAAGGGAAATGCTTGGGAACTCCACTTCCCAGCGTGAGAGGAGACAGAGAGGATAATGGCTCCCCGGGGACCAGCCAATGACCTCACTGAGTGCAAAATATGCAGAGGTCACAGAGTTCCTATTGGACCGCTGCTAAATCTGACTGACACCGGGCAGCAATAACCCTTGACTTCAGATCTGCTTTGCACACGCTAATAATAGATGAATAAATGTCAAGAGAATATGCCTGAACTTTAAAAAAAATAACATCAGAATATGTAAAAATATGGATACTTAACCATTGTAATTATGTCACTTTCAGCTTCACAGGTGACATACTATGGTTAATACAGTATGTCAACATTCTGACATATTTCTAATGATAATCTGTAGTTGTAGCCATTATTTTCAAATGTTTTGGAGTCATCAAGCTAATTATTGGGATGGGTAAAAAAAAAATGTTGATACTTTCCCATCTGGTACATTGTACAGTACATGATAATTACCATAAATAAAACTATAATGATGATTGTGATTACCATTTCTGATTGCTATTAGTATCGTATTCCTCTTCAGATGCTTGTGTAAAGGAAGTGAGATCAGCATAGCCCCATCGGCTCCAGAGGTCAAGTATGCGTTAGCATTACTCATAGCTATAGGTCAGTTGGGATCACTTGAAGCGTGACTGTAGCTATATTTCGCCTGCCCTTCTCACACCTTCCCCCCTTCAACACTTACCAGTAGAGGTCAGCGTTCACATAGCATAGCATACCTCCCCACCATGAGAGAGTTGAGAGTCCTTGGTCATGGTGTTGTTTAAACCACTTGGAAACAACTTCACCGATCACCAGCAATTCAATAGATTTAATAGTTTCATTGGACCAGCCACTGACAAGGTGGTATGGTATGGCAATGCACTAAGCGCAGATCAATGGTGGAGACTGGAGAGATAGAATAATGTGCTAGGTCTTGCCGAATGAAGTTCTACAAACACTTTGACACGTTGAGTGTTAGTCAGAGCTTTGAGTCAGTAACTAGCTGGAGAATCTAGCGCTCTGGGAATATGCCAGAAACCCCAGGAACCTAAAGAGAGAAGGAAGCCGTTAAATCATAAAACGTTCACTTCTGAATTATTTGTTTTGTTGGAACAGCATGTTGTACTGGACGATCAGAGGGATGCTGAAGTGATGCAATTGGCCCAACGCTGTTTTCAAGCTGCTGGAGTGAATGAGATTTGTGGAGGTCAGGAACAAATTGTGAAACAAGCCAAGGGTGAGGCAATCGCAAAAACACTAAGGCCTAATGGCACTGAAGGCATCATTCACAGATTGGAGTCTGGATCAACTCAATACCTTCTGGCACCCATTCACATCTGAAGTATGAAGCCTTCTAGGGCTCCCTAAGTGTGTGTGTGTGTGGGGGGGCAACATGGTGGAGAGCATTTACAAATGTAGCTAGGAGGAAAGAGGCTTAGCGCTGTAGTAATGCGTATGGAACCCGCCAACCTGAGACTTTGTGTTTTGGTGGTTGTACCAGGTCCAGATCTAAATGGACTTTTAGTGGGTGACCCTGAGCTGTTTGAGGTGTGGTCTGCCTGGTGCGAGGCCCTGCTCAGTATCACACGAGTCTGCAGCCGTGCAGTCAGCCAGGCTCTGTCGCCCTGCTTTGAGAACCTAGCAAGACCCTCACGCTATCCACAGCTCCAAGCACCACCATTGATGGTGATGTCACCCCTGCTGTCTATAATTGTTAAATCGATAGAACATGGCCACCTCACTATTACTGCCTTCATCTCTCTGTAGTACAGGGATATAGGCATGAATCCGAATTTGTTAGCTGGATTTTGATTTCCACACATTTTAGATGTTAATTATAGCCTCTGAAAAACTAGATGAATTACACTAGAACCAGGATCTCTAGCAGATAGAGAGGTTAAGCTACAATGAATTTGTATAAAAACAAAAAAACAATAGAAGATTTGTTGGATTTATTAAGCGATCGTTATCTTGGTGGCAGGTTTAAAAAAATCATAGTCATCATAGTTATCGTTCAGTTTCTAACAGGATGCATGTCTGTTGAATTCCTCACAAGATATGATGAAATTTACATGATGTAATCAAAAGTAATAAAAACAAAGCTATGTTACATTTTATTGCATTTTATCCAGAGCG
The DNA here is from genome assembly GCA_003317085.1 of Hucho hucho. Taxonomy (NCBI): domain Eukaryota; kingdom Metazoa; phylum Chordata; class Actinopteri; order Salmoniformes; family Salmonidae; genus Hucho; species Hucho hucho. The sequence continues at coordinate 476,619 of QNTS01000580.1, forward strand.
ACCTTCATGCAGTATATTTGACAGTTCATATTTACAGTATGATAGATATTACCTTTACTATGCAAAGTCATTCAGTAATAAATATTAGCTTTATTGTACAGTACTTACTCAAAAGAGAAAATAAGTGCAACCAACATCCCACAAAATAATACAAGACCATTGCAATCCTACTCAACATAACAACGTACACTGAGTGTACAAAACATGCTCTTTCCATTACATAGACTGACCAGGTGAATACAGGTGAAAGCTATGATCCCTTATTGATGTCACTTGTTAAATCCACTTCAATCAGTGTAGATGAAGGGGAGGAAACAGGTTAAAGAAGTATTTTTAAGCCTTGAGACAATTGAGACATGAATTGTGTATGTGTGTCATTGAGGGTGAATGAGCAAGACAAAAGATTTAAGTGCCTTTGAACGGGGTATGGTAGTCGGTGCCAGGCGCACCTGATTTGAGTGTGTCAAGAACTGCAACGCTGCTGGGTTTTTAACGCTCAACAGTTCCCCGTGTTTGTCAAGAATGGTCCACCACCCAAAGGACATCCAGACAACTTTACACAACTGTGGGAAGCATTGGAGTCAACATGGGCCAGCATCCCTATGGAACGCTTTCGACACCTTGTAGAGTCCATGCCCCGACGAATTGAGGCTGTTCTGAGGGAAAAAGGGGATGCAACTCAATATTAGGAAAGTGTTCCAAATGTTTTGTACAGTCAGTGTATGCTTAAAAATATCAGCAGCTGAAAAATACTGCATCAATAAGTTCATAAATAAGATAATAATGTAAAAAAAGTCTAACTCTATATTTATAAGGCATAGATGACAAGATAAGTACCCGGTTTGAATTAACTGAGACCTCTTTTTACTTTTAAAGATCTCCACTCAAATGCTGAGTGTAAAGAGACAACAGTTAGTGCCTCACAGCACCATATATCAAGTACATAGTTTTCACGTCCACATGTATTTTACTGACAACGGTCATAAATCTAAGCTCAAATTCAAAGTAAAACAAGCAGCTATTAACATTTCCCTGCCACAGTCACCGGGACTGTCCAACCACAATAATTTCAACAGTACTAGCCTTTAAATGCCAAACTTTATTTTGAGGAATATATAGGATTTTATTTTACGGTCAAGAAATGCATGCATTTCATTTGTATTTTCAATTATCTTGTCTTTGGGTTTTAGACAAATTCTATATAAAACATATGTATAGTATAGCTAAATTATGTTCAGGTAAATATTTTACTACCAGTTGTTTTGTGAAGTAGGATATGAAAAAGCTTGGTGTACAAATACTACAGTAGAGACCATGTGAAAAACAAAATGTATCATTTAGATTAAAATTATATTAAGTTGGATTCAAACAATTTTACCAACCAAATATTGTTGTCTTTTATAGCTGTCGAATATTTCATTAAATTAAGTCATTAACAACCTCATTAATATTCAATTAGCCTATGGACATTAAAGAAACATCATAATTATATCCATATAATAATTATGGTTGTGTATAAATTGCAGTCCCTCCTAATCAGTTCTTAAATATGGATGTTATGACAAATCAGGTTTGAAAAATCCTAATAAATGATTTTCACATTAAAACGTATCCAACTTGCCACGAATGAGAAAACAACTATCAGTATACACCCTTTATATTTCTCTCCATATATTTATATTAATGTATTCATTTGGGATGTATTGGATTACTGTTTGTTGCATTAACAAACATACAAGTGTGAGCCTGCTTGTGCTTAATGCTTCAAATTCCAAGGTTTAAACCAGATTACATATGTGTGTATTTATGCATCCTGATTGAAAGTCTTTTTACTGTATTATCAAAAACTCGTTGTCTTTCAGAAAAACTCAGGCCCTTTTGACAATGATCATGGACACTTCTTAAAGGGCATAATATATTATATTCTTGTGGAGATATACTTCAAGGCTTTCTAACTAAAGCACAACGTTATAACTCCAAGTAAGAGGCAGGTAATCAAGTAAAAAGGAAGAGCTCTTTGTGATAGCCAGGCCTCAGTTACACATTAGATTTTTAATGTTAAGCACCAAACGCATAACTCTTCTTCAATCAAATACATTTCATTTGAAATATTCAGTTAGTATGGTCAGTTATATCCAAGCACTAAATTGCCACATCAATCTACAATCAGACCAAGGACTTCATTTTATTTTTCTGCTAAAGATAAGAAAGTACTTTGTTAATCACCAACGGGGGAAATTTGATTGCACCAGTCAATACATACAACACTAATAACTACACAATAAATACACACAGACTGAAAGAACTATACTATAATTTTGTAGTGTTTTCTTTTTGTTATACATCATCCTCTATGTCTATAACCACATTGTTCTGAAGTATTGGGCCTCTCTGACTGACTGACAGGGACAGGTTGGATGAGTAGCAGCAGGTCTCCCTAATGTCTACAGCACTGTGCCATCCTGGTCTTGCTCTATCTGCCCGTCACGGCTAAAGCCTCATCAAACACGCTCCAAATTGGAGCCATTCCCCCAGCTTAATCTGTAACATCACTGACCCGGGGCTCCTAGTCACAGCAGAAAATCTGGGGATTGCCCCATCGCCCCTCCACCATCCCCACCTGCAGGGGGTTTTGACTCATATCACGGCGGCTCGAGCAACACACCACACGAGGGGCAAAAAGAGTAGGATTCACTGAGACACTCTCACCACAGGGTACTAATGCTGCGAACAGAATGTCCAGAGAGTGAAACCACATGTGTATTAATACCAGAAAGAAGAGCTGAATAAACATCTAGCTTTCCTATCCTGCTAATAGCCTTAATTTGAAAAGTAAACAGTAGAAGGTTCAAGCTCACCTAAAGAGTTTGTAGACACGGTGCTGCTCCCTTCGAAGGGCATGGTAGGAATGGAGAGAGCAATAGCGCCCAAGTTACAGCCTGCCTCCTCTCTATCTGCTAAAGTCATTTTCTTTCAAAGTGTAATTAATTTCCTTTCTCAGGCAGGCCTGCGTACATGTGGCACAGCCGGCTGAAGTAGCATAGTCTCTGAAGCCCTGGTGTGTGTAGTACTGACCATGATGCCTAAGCAATAAGCATTACCCGTACATCAGGTGAACACATGCAGCTATTGGAATATCTTTATTGATCGAAAAAGGTTGGATTGTTTTATTTTGCTAATTTAATTGCTAATTTATTTAGCTGATTCTAATGCCATTTGGTCTGTTAATTTGTAATTTGTAAATTCATGAGCCACTTATAATTTCTAATTCTAGCTGTAAGATTTGAATATATTTATCAGAATTTTGAATATAACGGTATAGTGTTGTGTGTATGCAAACAATTGTTTACAATTTTGCACACAAAAATTCAAAAGTTGAACAGCAATTTGTTTACAATTTAAAATTTGACTTAAATTTGATTGTAGGTTTATTTGTGTTTTATCACCCCTTCCTGCTAATAAATTTAAATCATCAATGATTGGATTCAGGTTTCATCCTATACAATTGAATCTATTAGATGTGCATTAGATATATGTTAGATACAACCAACTATTGTAGACCTAAACAAGTTACATGTATATCTGACTATGACAAACGTAATACTTTTAATACTTTCAATCTGTCTCATTGAAATTGGAAATAAGATAAGAGAAATACCTTCTCCTCTAGGTATTTTCATGCTTTATTAACTCCTACTGGTTATATTACACTCTATAGTATATAGTAGTATCATCCTCCTCTCTGTAAAGATAATATAGGATCTTTATATTTAGCTATTATAGAAAAGTTTATATATATACATATATATAATATGTTTATATTTATATATATAAAAACATAAACTCCTCCATGCTTCACGGTGGGATCCACACATGCGGAGATCATCCGTTCACCTACTCTGCATCTCACAAAGAGATGGAACCGGTTGGAACCAACAATCTCAAATTTGGACTCATCAGACCAAAAGACAGATTTCCACCGGTCTAATGTCCATTGCTCATGTTTCTTGGCCCAAGCAAGTCTCTTCTTCTTATTGGTGTCCTTTAGTGTTTTTATCTAGCAATTCGACCATGAAGGCCTGATTCACGCAGTCTCCTCTGAACAATTGATGTTGAGATGTGTCTGTTACTTGAAATCTGTGAAGCATTTATTTGGTCTGCAATTTCTGAGGCTGGTAACTCTAATGAACTTAGTAACTCTGGGTCTTCCTTTCCTGTGGCGGTCCTCATGAGAGCCAGTTTCATCATAGCGCTTGATGGTTTTTGCGACTGCACTTGAAAAAACGTTCAAAGTTCTTGAAATGTTCCAGATTGACTGACCTTCATGTCTTCAAGTAATGATAGACTGTCCTTTCTCTTTGCTTATTTGAGCTGTTCTTGCCATAATATGGACTTGGTCTTTTACCAAATAGGGCTATCTTCTGTATACCACCCCTACCTTGTCACAACACAACTGATTGGCTCAAGATGGAAATAAATTCCACAGATTCACTTTTAACAAGGCACACCTGTTAATTGAAATGCATTTCAAGTGACTACCTCATGAAGCTGGTTGAGAAAATGCCAAGAGTGCACAAAGCTGTCATCAAGTCAAAGGTTGGCTACTTTGAAGAATCTCAAACATAAAGTATATTTTGATTTTTTTGAACACTTTTTTGGTTACTACTTGATTCCATATGTGTTATTTCATTTTTTCCCCCCCTGAAATATAAAATATACATTTTTTGGTTACTACATGATTCTATATGTGTTATTTCATAGTTTCGATGTCTTCAGTATTATTCTACAATGTAGAAAATAATAAAAGTAAAGAAAAACCCTTGAATGATGAGTAGGTGTGTCCAAACCTTTGACTGGTACTGTATATATATGGTAAAACCTTTTTTGGTGTATACAAACTACCCATACAGAGGTACAGTATACTAGTATGAGATAAGTAAAGCAACACGTGCTTCAACATAACTAACCTCACAATGATATCAACAAAGGTAAGACAATACATAATGAGCTATCCCTTGACACCAACCCCCCATCTCATGTCTGTTCACATTTTTAGATCCCATCTCTTATGGTATGGAGGTGCAAATGGTACAACTCTAACACATAACACCATCATCATCTTAAACATTATGGACTCTTTTTTTAGAAGAAAAGGGGCCACCAGAAGTCAGATAGCCGAAGTCGAAAAATAAATTGCCTTCTTTCCTGAGACACCAGTCATTTTAATAGTGCTGATTTATTGTGGTGCCATGCTTTTTGGAGGACGATCATATGCATGTGGTCAGTAGTACGCAGTCTGTGACCCAGCCTCCCTCTCACGTTACAGCCTATTTATAACGTTCCCTCAGCTGGCTCCCCTCTTACTGCAGTTCCTTGGAACCACCTTTCCTTCCACTCCACAGGTCTCCAGTCTCCTCTCTCTCCTGTCATCTGAGAATCTCTCCGGCAGCTTATCTAGGGTTCACTGTTTATCCTGCGCAGCCTGGCAACTGTCCGCATGCCCAGGATTATTACTGGAGCCCCCTTTCAACACACACACAACTTTTTTTATCAAACTCTTATCAAGGAGACAAATTTGGGGTAAGCTAAGGAAAGAGCACAAGTAGTGGATTTTGGATATTCTGTCTTTTGTTTGACACCTTTAAAAAAAACTTAGTTTGGCATACTTTTTTGTTACCTTTCATTTTTTGTCCCCCTCCCCCTCCCGTCCTTATCTTTCTGGAGGGCTGTGTGTTTGCATGCGATGGATCACACACTCTTTGGCTGCCTCCGCAGCCCCCATGCCACTGTGCAGGCCCTGCACCCTGCCTTCACCCAGTCTCCGCTGACTCTCCACGGACGCTCGGACCACGTCTCCTACCCTGACCTGGCCTCTTCCACTGCCACCTCCTCCCCTTCGGCCTGCATCATATCCGGCTATCCTGGTGATGAGGGCCTGTTCGGCGGGCATCACCACCATCACCGCGGGCATCACCCAGCCCAGCAACAGCAGCATCACCCACCTCAGCACCAGGCTGGCTGGCACATTCCACAGATGCCCTCTCCTGGCAGTGCGAGCTCCCGCCACAACCTCTGCCACCCCCACTCTCACTCGGCCCAGGATAGTGCCCTCGCACCCCCAGACCTAGGGACCCCTGGCAGGAACAGTCTCTGTACCAGCACCCCCAACCTGGGCAGCAGCACCCCCACGGGGGCCAACTGTGTGCCTGCAGACTTTGGAAGACAGACACTGTCACCTGCTGAGGCAGAGAAGAGAAATGGCAAGAGGAAAAGTGACAGCTCAGGTAAGACCAGAGGAACGATCGACTTTTGGGTTGACATTTATTTTTATCTGTCTTCTTCCTTCTTCTTTGGGCTGCATGTAAAAATGGGTTGAGTATAATGTTGCACAACATAAGTGGGAAACTAAAGCTTGTCATACAGTTGAAATACAAAAAATGATTGAATACACTTGCAGCGCATTTATTCAAGATGGGTATTACTTAACTGTACCTTAACGTAATGTTTTGAAAAGAGATGAAGAGTTTAATTTTGGTGTGGTTTCAAGAACGGCATTACCACTCAGACGTCTAAGGCTTTCCGTGAAGACGGAGTGGTGGAGTTTTATGCTTCACTGATGGAAAATGTGGTATAATATTGTGTGAAAAGAGGTTTGTAAATGTTGGCTGACATGAACATAGGCAATTACAGTATGTTGACTAAAGGGGAGAGCAAAGTCCAGACGATAACTCTGTATGGGCATTAGACTTCTGCCATGTTTTGGTCTAAATCCCATCTGTTTCATTTCGACGCATTTTAGGTGGCAGAAAATGAGGCTCGCTGTAAAATATTAATGTCATGGATTGTAAAAGACTACACCAGTGCTTCGAATGACACTAAACACCCGAGAAGATTTAGGCTTTTCTTACTGTGGAGGGCGCTTAGTTCCAGGATTATTGTTGATGCAGTAATTTTAATAAAAGAGACTGGGAAGTTGAATCAATAAATATATTCAATAAAAAAATGTGAGTTACAGTAGCATTATGTAAAACAGCTGATATACAGTTTAGTAGATTTGTTGCAATGTTAATAGTCTTTAAACAAAACATTTTCTTAAAAAAAAAAAACATAACATTTCAAGAACACATGTGTAAATAATTATATTGGCTAATTGAAAACATGCATTTTGCATTGATAAGGTTTGGAATAATGACTTACTTACCTCAAGTAGATACTGTACAGGCGTGACTTGTGACCTTGGATTTCATAATCTTTGAGATTTTCTATGTTTGTGAAAAGGACCATGAACTTTATACACAGCAAGTGTAGAAATATCGACAAAATATAAACAATACAAATATGGTCATTTATTATGTTAAGTTAACTGGAACATACATTTCTACATTATTACATAGCCTAGCAGTGTCTTTATAACTCTGAATATACCAATATCTCTTTAATATATCAACTTTTTACTATTCAACCTTTCTAATCGATATTAAGCACTTTGTAAGTGTTAAAGCGTTTTTTAAAGGGAAGATTTTGTTGTCAACATATTAGTAGAGACTGATCAGTTTTGGAAAGTGTATCTGCCGTCCTACACTGAAATGTCATCCTGCAGCACATGGCCTAGACCTCTGTTTAAACACCCTCAGTGTGGGTCACCTGGCTGTGGTTCTGTACACACCACTTGAACACTTGGTTGAAATTTCCCTATGTGATTAGTGCCCTGTTTCGCTTGACTCACACAGGATACTGTGGGCCACTTTAGTCATAGATCCCTTCTGACACATGACTCATTCTAACAGATGATGGAACATTTTCACAAAATCACAAAATGTATTCTTTCTGTTAGAAATTAATGGACAACACAGAGACAGAGGGCATATAAAATAAGTGTCTTTATAATTGTACAGAGGCTTATAACAACCCTATTTAAAAAAATAGTTACCAAAATAAGGACTCATGGTATTTGGATGTAGACGAATATCAAACACATGCATAGAAATGATTAACACACCTGACTTATAGAATTGTTCAGATGTTGGGAATGTTATTTTGTATTATTATGCAAATCATTGTACAAGTAGCAGCACCACGCTGAAATTGCCAGAAAAACGACACAAAGTTACTAAGCTAAGAGATCGCAACTTCGAAAGCAGTCACTACTATTTATAATACTACTCTCGTTTTGACCATACTAACCTCTCCTATATTCATACATTTAGAACTCCATCCTTTATTTCCTGTTCTCCTTGGTCAAATCATTTGGAAACTAACACTTGGCCCCCAAGCTACATTTCAATTCCCTAGTTCCAATGGTTATTGCAGCCTCATTACGTGGGCCTTACATTCTCTTCACGCTAACACCAATCATGCTGATTATTGAGCGTAGTTAGCTTATCCAATCAGCTGTCCAAATAGCACCGTGTTGCCAATTCAATGAGATAGCCCTGATTTGGTTTCACCATCTGGATTGAAACCTGAGTAAAATCCGCCTGTGAAACTTTACTTCGGATACGAAAACAATAATAAAACACTTGAACCCAGATTTCCATGCAGAACTCTCCTGGTCAAGAAATACAAATCATTTTGCGTGATATTTTTCCCTAAAGGTGGACTGCAGGGTATACACTGTCACGTGACGAGTGGTCCGGCTGGTATTTGGGTGTCTGGTTTCTGTGAAACCTGCTAATTTTAAGGGTTCCAGCTGGAGGGAATATGGCCGTGCCGTTTGGTGTAACCTGGGCTGGCCGCTCGGGGTATACTGGAGCTCTGAGGGAGCTATGGGTCAATCTGGCAGATTTGAAAGTTTGGGAACACTTTAGCCTGCAGGTAAAGTGCTTTATACATTATGTTATGCACATGTACATACTGTCTTACAATAAGGCTTATAATGTTATGTATCACTATGTCACTAAGTGATGCTCAGGGACTAACTCAGGCATGGCTTTGCGATTCTCTGTATTACCGCTGAGGTTATTTTGGTAGATCTAGCATTGCAATATTCTATGTCACAATGAAATGGTGTTTGCCGTAGATAAGATTCCTCAACAAAATCTACAAAATGATTGGCCAATGAACTGAAAATGTAACATTGAAATGAGTGAAAAGTGTAATAATTTCATTTTGCAGTCACTCTGTCAGAAACGTTGGCAGGGACTCTAACACAATTTTTTAAAGGGTTCCCTGATCTGGCTTCAGACCATTTGGGAGCCCTAAAACTACCCAGTGTCTGGGCTCTGTATTTTCCTCCCATTATTCCCTTTTGTGTGGAGAGATGAAAGTTCCAGCAAGGACCTAATTGCTGTGGTGTAGTGGCTGTGTCGTAAAACCTTGGGACTCTTTTTAAATCAGCTTTGCGCTGGTCTCCAGCAGCTGGCCATGTTATTCTTTATTCTTACACAATGTCTGTGTTTACCAGAGAGTAAATACATCTAAGAGGTATGTTTGAATGAGGCCTGCTCTCTGGCACACAGACAGTTGGCCTACCCTGGTGAAATTACAGACATGTTGAGATGGAAGGTTACCAGCTATAGGACATTTGCTATTCACCATACAATGACACACATAATTTCAGCTACTTTACCACACTGTAAGGAAAGTCTTATAATTTATGTGGGAATAACTAGATGATATATTTGCAGTGTATTCCTGTCTTGGATGCCAGTTACGCAGTATGACACCATGTGCTTGGAATTTTCCTTTCCTTTCCTTTCCTTTTCCCCACAATATCAATGATGAATGGCTTTTTGCAAACAAAAGTTGTATAACTTTCCATTATTCTATATTTTCTATGACACAAAAAGAGATGAGCAATGTCTTTTTTTTAAAGAAGAGTGAGAAAAAGAGAAAGAAAGCTTTTTTCTGTGAGAAAATATTTTGAAAGAGACACTTTTTCAGTAAGAACTTCCAAGAACTTTCTCGGAGTGTCTCCTGTGACGTGGCGGAGTGAGTGACTCCCATGACTGGTGGTGTATCTGGCCTGGCCCTGGCCTGTAAACTCCTAGCCTACTTACAGTTTGTATTTGGGACCGCCTGTTGGGATTAACACAGACTGCAGAACAGAACCGCAGATGAATTAGCATGCAATCGCTGTTGCCTTGAAGTGCAATGTGCAACTGAAGCATATCCAAAAAGCCTAACCACAAAGTCTGGTCACAATAGGAACGTTTGGGAACCAAATTAACAAAACATGTTCCTTCTGAGAAACAGCAAAAAATAAAAAGTAACAATATCTTCTCCTGAGGTTGAAACAAAATGGGAATGACAAGTAGATTTTTAATCCACATTGGTTGTACAAATAGATCCTTTAAGTCTCAATAAAACAATTTCCTCCCATCACTCCAGTGAATCAACAGGTGGTAGACTTGCATATCTTTGGAAAAAAGGGATCTGCATTGCTTCATGTTCATCTGGAATCGTAACAGTTTGTCCTTATGTGTATGATATCATAATCATAATCATAGGTCAAAACCAGACTGGCATACGTGCTACTCTCCCTGTAGTCTATCTCATAGTCTAGCCATTCTCAGTAAGTTAAAAAGTTTGACAATATTGTTCAAAAATTAAACAACACCAATCTAAACGAGAGATTAGACAAATACTCCTTTGCAAATTGTTGTGAGTTGGCAGCTTCTAAGGCATAAAGAGGAGACGCTTATAAAATGGAGGTAAATAAACAGAGGAAACATATTTTCACACATCCTGCAGAGCTGTTTCGTTGCATATTAAAACTACGAGGGTAGCAGCCGATTCCATTACCAGTAAGACAAATGAACTCCATATTGGAAAGAGTAGGAGCCAGCCCATTGTGTGTGTGAGAGCACAGCTGCCAGAAACAGGCACATGTGTAGACGCTTCTGGGTCCTCCCAGCCACTTACAGTGTGCATAAACAATGCCCCTACAATAAAAGGTGATTGGCAGCTCCCATTGTTTCTCATACCTGGCTCCTTCCCTCCTCTGCCTGTATTTGTGTCTCTGGCTTGCACCTGCCAATAAATACTAATTTTATCATTATTTTCTTTGAGTATAAATCTCCAGGACTGGAAAGAAAAAAATGTGTGCCGTGTTTGATTTCAGAGTCCCAAGACGGGAATTACAAGTCAGATGTGAGCAGCAAACCCAGGAAGGAGCGGACGGCGTTCACCAAGGAGCAGATCCGTGAGCTGGAGGCCGAGTTTGCCCATCACAACTATCTGACGAGACTGAGGCGCTACGAGATAGCAGTCAACCTCGATCTCACAGAGAGACAAGTATGTAATGTCACCACTCTAACCTCATTCTCCCATTTGTCCCTTTGGGTTCAAACATATTGACCCCATAACACATTAATGGGTGGTGGGAAAAGACTGCCTCACTCAGACCATACAGAGGTTTTCGGAGCTACAGTGTTTTCCTAACTTTAGAACTTCTGGTTTGTGTGCTGTTGTGCTCCAGCTGTGACTGTGAAGAGGGACTAGCATATTCCAGATATTTGGGTCTATTCTTTCAGTCAGCCTACAGTCAAGTAATGGAGACAGGCACAAAGGCAGGAGGTGCTGTCTAGCAAGTCACTTCCTGTTTCCCCCAGCTAGGACAAATTAGTCTCAGAGCGTAGGCAGAAGGGCCGCTGTAAACACAGTCACATGAAATAAATAATAGAAGACAAATTGCGGGGAAGGAAACATCGTACAGTGTTCTGTAACACCTATTTGGGGTGTCAGAGAGAAGCTATATGTCACATGTGGCATACATCTGGCCGTAGGTAGTTTGTTATATACAGTAGAGATTAAATGGATAGAACAGACTGGTTCCTGACAGTATATGTTTCTTACGTAACATCGTAGACTCAAAACCTTAAACCTCAAGTTTTCGATTTTCGACAAAGCTCTTCAATGTAATACTTCTAAAAGTCATTTCAAATTCCCAAATATAACCATAAACTAAGATAAAAAATATCATGCCTACCATCTAAACATGAATGTAACAATAAATAGTGGCCACACTTTACATTACATCACCCTTACCACAGTGAATATCATTGGGTTATTCCATTAAGTATTTATGTAATTACCCCATAACAGCCTAGTAAATACGTACAGTTTTGGAGTACTTATATTGCGCTTAGAACATCCAATATTTTTCTTATACCAAATTCAAATTCATAACCAACTCTTAGAGAACATGAACCTACCAGTTATTCCAGAGAGGCAACATGATCCCTTAGGGATTACATTACTCAGACAGGCCTGTGTCTTACCTTCAGTAACATGGAAACTCATATCTAGTAACAAATATGACTGCAAAACAGCCCATACAAACCAGTCATAATAATAACATAAGTAATTGAGTCATTGACCCACTGATGATAGCATTAGTAGAAATAACATGTACTAAACTCGGTGACCTGCGCCTTGCCTTACTGCACTATCAATAACAGGGGATAAAAGTGCAAGCTTGCAGATGTATTTTAAGGACGATCCACTTACAGTAATGACAGTAGGAAATCTGGGTGGCCGGGTTTGGAACTCTGCCCGTCAACCTGATAGGGATTTTATAACCTCGAAACTCAATGGACTGGACTCAATGACACATTGACAAATGGGAAATTGTTCTCTGAACTAAAAATTCCTTTGAGTGATATATCACAAACATGTATATTAGGTAACATAGCAACAAAATAGCAACAAAATTCATCCATCCCCATTGAGCTATAGGCTGTATTTGGGTGGCAAAGGCTTCAGTTCACACGTGCTCTTCTGACATGCTATCATATGGACCAAAAAATTATCAATAACCACAACTGATGTAATCGTCAGCATGGCATGTATAGCTGAAGGTTTAAGACAAACGTTGTGTGTAAAATCAAGTGACTTCCTGCCATGTGACCCAGCTAGGCCCCACAGCATGACACTCCCCAAAATAAACCAACCAAATGCAAGGAGAGAAAGAGACGTGAGAGTCAGTGTTGACTCTCACGTCTACTCGGACCCAATCTTCTACGTAAACCCTTTTAAGCAACAGCCTAATCATCATTCTGGGAGACGTAAATACTGGAGGAGTTGTGGAGTCAGGGAAAAGAGGAATCAGCGTCTTGATGCCAAGGAATGTGACAGTACATCAGCACATAATCACTGCTACAGTATAGAAATAGCTGCCAAACCTTTACAGCAGTGCCTGTATCAGGTGTCAGGCTTACCATTTGATCAATATCCAGGTCTTTTAATAGGGCTCTACTCAGTATTCGTAACAGTCTCCAGCTATGCGAAATGAACCCCCCACGCCAAATGCCATTTTGCTGTTCTTTTCAGAATAACTCAACTTGTCTTTTGTGGTTGTTCCACAGGTAAAGGTGTGGTTTCAGAACAGGAGGATGAAGTGGAAACGAGTAAAAGGAGGTCAACAGGGGGCTGTAGCGAGGGAAAAAGAACTGGTGAATGTGAAAAAGGGGACATTGCTGCCGTCCGAATTCTCCGGCATAGCGGCTCTTCATCACTCCACAGACTCCCTGGCCAATGAGAACAGTCACGACAGCGACCAGAGTTCCGAGCATGCTCACTTATGATGCACAGCAGCAGGCCTCGCCTACTCAAAGTGGGCTCGGCCTCACATCTCAGGAACGTCCTTAAAAGGACATGTTATCTGGTCGTCGTTAGCAAAGTTCAACGATGCTAAATAAATGTGTACAAATGTACAAAGAAATGACATGTGTTACTTGATCTAAGAAGATACATGTTAGGACGTTGCATAAATCAAACTAAGATCACCAATACATTTCAAGAACTGCGAACCCAACGCAGGAATATGAGATATTGCAAAAGGTCAATGCACATTAAGCATATGTTATGAACGTGCCTCCACTCAACGCTCTGCTTTTGGAAGCAGAACATATTCTTAGAATATTAGGACAGATTCAGAATAGGCCGAATTGTTATGAACATTCCATGTTGTGTCTTGCATTGAAAAAGGGGCAAGTTCATGCTTTTGATTTGCACTGTTGAACACTTGCCTCAATTGGTTTCTACTGTATGTCATAGAAATTGCGATGTAATCGAATTATTGATTAAATCAAGTGAGCAGGAGAATCAAATTTCAGCTAATATACAGTATACTCTGAACTTAATTATCTGTATTTTTCTTACCTTCGCTATAGCAATAATTTCTAATACACACTATACCACTCACACAGTAATAAACATTTCTGATGTTTCTTAGTGGCCATTTTCTTCTGCCCTGACTGATATTTGTAAACAAAACTGAATATTGCATGAACAAAGGTTCTACTGAAATGCTTCTCAGATCAAATAAATTAAACCAGAGGTAAATGGAATTCTAGTTGGGTTGAATAACGTCACGATGCCTCCCATCCACATGAATCCAGGGTAATGTATGACTATGCTGTTTACTGAGATGGCATGAATTAAACATTAGCCAACGTGTAGAGAGCTGTTGATGGGGTGCATGCCTAATTCACCTTTTCCTCAGGGCAGGGTCGGGACTCAGGACTTCTGCCAAAGCCCCACAGGAGAACCTGCGAAAGGATCATATTCTATTACAAAATCATTGAATAATTTCAAGACTTGATCTCCTCTTTCACCACAATGTGAGTGTGCATTCTAATTTGGAGCTAGAACAGTATTTTGGAGACTGTGAACTTTTTTAGTGCAAGCTAGCAATAAAGTGTAGTTTTGACCAAAAGCTGTGTGGTAAACATGATGAAACAGTATGAATCAATTACAATCATACTCTACCTATTAAAGGCCCAGTGCAGTCAAAATTCTGTTTTTACTTTGTTTTGTATCATATTGTACAACAGCTGATGAAACTAACACTGTAAAAGTGTGAAGAAATTTGGTAAGTGTTATTTCCTGATAGTTGCTGGTTGAAAATACAATCTACAGAGACCTTCTAATCCAGCCTTTCTTAAAGTATGGGTGGGTCGCCGACCTGTTAATGGTGGGTCGCGATGTGTCAGAGTAAATTTATAATGATTTCATTAATTACTGGAATTGATTTGGCCAAGTGCGCTCTCTGCTTAGCAGCGGTCTCTGCATAGTTTGACAGCTGCGTGAGTGTGAGAGGGAGATGCGCGTGTGCTTCGCGGTTTACCTGATCTTTTTTCTGCAGTTTTCTTGAAGATTACTCCGTTACACACGCGATGCAGCAGACGATGCGCTGTCTGCAACTGACTTGTCACTCCCACTCGCAATCACTCACCGCTGTCATCAAATTGATTAATGCTAGCCACAAGTTCTGACTGAGCTCATTTGTCATGAAACGCATAAACAGCGATGAGTTTCTCTTTCATAGAAACTTAGAACGAAGAGCGCCCACAATGTGTTTTGTGCGGGGAAGTGCTTAGTAATTAAACGACACGTCCTGACCAAACATCCACAGCATGATGGTAAACCCAGGGAGTTCTTTCAGAACAGGGCAGCATGCTCCAGGAAACACTGCTTCGACAGTGGAAAAGTAAGTCAACTAGCAAGGCATTGTTGTCATTTTATAACAGGTGATGATAATCAGAAATAATGGAGTACTAACTAACTCTCATAGTAGTAGATGTGAGTTTATTTTTCAAACAATCCCCTGGCCGTGTACACAGCTAATAGCGACCATTTTCCAAAGCAAGCTAGCTACTGGTAGTGCCAACCCTAGTAACAGTACAAATGAAGATCAAATGATCAGGTCTACTGTACATCTTACTGTAGAAATTATTGTTGAAAACTGGTCTAGGTTGGAACTGTTGCTGTTAAAATACAATAATACTTGTTATTCTTAACTAGAATAAACTGATTGAAGCAATATGCTTTTTGAGGCAAACACACTCACACAGTTCTGGGTTGCTCATCTACAGCAGGAAGCGGTCTCCTGCCTGACTGAGAAAGCAGTAGATGTTCTGGTCCAGTTTGGCACCACATACCTATGCGAGTCAGGGTTCTCAACTCTGACATACTTAAAAAAGTACAGAAACAGTTTTAAAGCTGAGCATGGCCTCAGTATTGCATTGTCAAGAACGGAGCCCAGAATAGACATGCTCTCAATAGGACTGTGTATGTGTGTGTTTTCTGGTCTACATCTGTGTGATGTGATCAATCAGTTTATTCCAGTTCAGAATGAAAATTATTTATTGTATTTTAATAGCAACAGTTCCAACCTAGACGGATATGTAAGAGTGTTTTTAACGGGGGGAAATAAACATGAATATATATTTATATGGATATTTAATTTCATTGTTATTTGTTTATGTCTATATTGCATTTGTTTTAGGCATAAGGGCAATGAAATGTACCAATATTTATCTATAGCTGCATATTTTCCTAAGCTTGGGTCCCAGGAAAACACAGAATTTTTCTTTTGTGTCCCAGGCTGAAAAAAAAGTTTAAGAACCCCTGTTCTAATCAGCAGGTTTGCATGGGCGGGAGTTTCGGTTTTCCTGGTGACATCACCAGGCAGTACATTGGTTAATAGACCAATAGCAAAGAGCATCCCAAACCTTTCCCAATAACAGTATTTTTTTACAATGAGGATTTCTAAAACTGATAACTGCTCCCAGTTTGTACACCAAATGTCACCCATCTATCCATTAGCTTCTTTATGCACAGTTTATTATTTAATGCTCTCTGCCTTCTTTTCATGTCAGGTGATGCAACATTCTCCTTTTCGAAATAGTCTCCCCTCTCCAGCAAGAAAAAAGTTCACTTTGAAAGTTGACATATTTAACATCAATTAATAGGCTAATTACGTGTCATGTGAACTAATAGGGCTTCACTATTCGATACCTAACAATTATCCATGACCTGCAAATCAATGGAATGTAAGAGTAAAGACATGACCACAGACAGAATGGTCTGACAATGTCATAGCTGGTTTGTTCAAAATATACATGAAAGACCACTAGACTTATTTGTTGTTGTCTTTTCATTTCTGGAATTGATACTAGGGTAAGATTTAATGACAGCTGAAGGTATTGTCAGTCCTTAAACAAAACAACTGACCCTGCACCTGAACATTGATCCACTTACTGTATCCCACCTCTGGAGAGTGCCAATCTTCGAAAAGAAGGCACAGGGGCGAAGTTTTGGTGGCGTACCCGAGCGCTGAGACAGCACAGCTCCTATCCCAGCCTCGGACGCGTCCACCTCCACTATAAATGCCAAAGAGGGATCCGGATGAGCCAGCACGGGGGCCGAGGTAAACAGAGCCTTCAGGTGACCAAAAGCCCTGTCCGCCTCAGCTGACCACTGCAGTCGCACCGGTCCCCCCTTCAGCAGTGAGGTAATGGGAGCCGCTACCTGACCAAAGCCCCGGATAAACCTCCGGTAGTAGTTGGCAAACCCTAAGAACCACTGCACTTCCTTTACCGTGGTGGGAGTCGGCCAATTACGCACGGCTGAAATGCGGTCACTCTCCATCTCCACCCCTGAAGTGGAAATGCGGTACCCTAGGAAAGAGATGGACTGCTGGAAGAACAGACATTTCTCAGCCTTGACGTACAGGTCATGCTCCAACAGTCGACCAAGCACCTTACGCACCAGGGGGAAACACCTACAGTCGCACCGAAGGAAACACCTACACACCTCCCCGAGCACTTGCGTGACCATCCCTTGAGAGCCCTCTGTTGCTACGAAATAATGGGGTCATGATAGGCCAACCAGGGTAGGCCCAGCACCACGGGAAATGCAGGAAATTCTATAAACACAAACATGTGAGCAACAGGGGGCTCTGGGTGAGTCTGGTGCCTACTCACCTGGGGTGACACGACAGTGCCCTGCCTGCAGCCTCGACTACCTGAGGAACCCCCCCAGAACCGACCAGCAGTGTGCCCTCTGCGGCCACAGATGGTGCAGGGAATGGCCCCTCCTCCCGTCACCCTAAGCTCAGCACCTCCCAGCTCCATGGGGGTCGGAGCGGAGGTGCTGGGGGATGGAACTGACGGACCCCGATCCGGACGTTCGGGGGTGGCCAGCAGGTTATCCAGCCGGATGGACTGGTCCACCAGCTGGTCAAACTTAAGGGTGGTATCCCTGCTGGCCAGTTCCCGACGGACGTCCTCTCGCAGACTGCACCGGTAATGGTCGATCAGGGCCCTGTCCATCCCACTCCGGCGGCCAGGGTTCAGAAGTCCAAAGCAAAGTCCTGTGCGCTCCTCGTCCCCTGCCGTAGGTGAAACAGGCACTCTACCCTTAGGTGGATGGTCGAAAAACCGCCCGGAAGCGGTGGGTGAAATCCTCATAGTGGTCCAACACCGCTTCGCCCTCTCCCCATACGGCGTTGGCCCACGCCAGGGCTTTCCCTGATAGACAGGAGACGAGGGCGGACACGCTCTCGCGTCCCGAAGGAGCCGGGTGGACGGTCACCAGGTAGAGCTCCAGCTGGAGTAGGAACCCCTGGCACCCAGCATCCGTCCCATCATATTCCCTCGGGAGCGCGAGTCTTATCCCACTGGGACCAGGTGAAGAAGGGGTGGACAGCGGTGGGGGTTGTAGAGGTGATGGTGGATGCGCTGGCAAACCTCTTCTCTCTCATCGTTCCATTGTTTGCAGCACGCGATCCATGGCTGTGCCGAGATGTTGCAACATGGTCGCGTACTGCTGGACGCGCTCCTCGACAGGTAAAGGAGGGCTGTGTGCTCCTGCTGACTCCATTAGATGGTGCGTGATTCTGCCAATGTTCTTAGTGTAGCAGGTAATCGGAGTCAGGCGCAGGACAACAGAGATGAGTAAACACGTAACTACTCAAAAATAGCAACTACAAATTCCAACACGGAATTACACGAGCTCACACTACTAACCAACAATAGAAAAACAATCACACACACAAACATGGGGGAAACAGAGGGTTAAATAATGAACAAGTAATTGGGGGATTGAAACCAGGTGTGAAAAAACCAAAGACAAAACAAATGGAAAATGAAAAATGGATCGGCAATGGCTAGTAGACCGGTGACGTCGACCGCCGAATGCCGCCCGAACAAGGAGAGGGACCGACTTCGGCGGAAGTCGTGACAAGTTTGTTGTTGAAAACGCTGGAGCGGTTTGATGTGTCTTGTGTTTTTTTGACAATCGATAATGTGGCGCTCATGCTAGGAGTGACACACTTGAAATGTCTAAACATAACGAAAGAAAGTCTGCACACTTAGTTTGAATGATATCATATATGCTACTGTATATTCATAAATCTTCACAAAGATGGTCACAAACAACTCACAAACCCTGTGGGAACTGTCAGGGGAGTGGTGCTATAGAGTGACTAAGTCGCTACACTGGTTTCTGCAGTAGCCTAGTTAAGACAGTAAACTCTTGTCTTCATAGAACTATTGCATGACATTGTATAAACGGTACAAACACTGTGGAAGTTTAGTTGCTGTTATTGTTTATGTCATATATGGGCTTGAATGTTGGCTGTATGGTTCATATTTTCATATGATATGATATTAGTACATTTATTTTCAAATTCTCTCCAAATCCTTAGTTTTAGACCAACAATATGCCTTTGATCATGAGCATGGAGAGGTGTGCCCTGTTCAGTCCAATGGGGGGGATGTCTGTTAACCCTCTTGCTGTGTTCCGGTCGAATTGGACCTTTCTCTCTGAAAAATGTAGTTAATTTAATCTGATTGTCAAAAGGTTCCATGACTTTGCCCACACAGGGCATCTGAACACACAAAATACATTTGGATGATTTTGGGTGTTTTATTTAACTTTTGTACACCTGTGGTGTTCCCGGTCATGACCGGTCATTAGAAATGAATGGGTGAGACTACAATTAGTGTATAAAATTTAGTTCAGGCACATGCCCATTCATCAGATGGACACACTTCCTCTCCCAGACCCTCACATGCATGTGTGTTTAAGCACACACACACACACACACACACACACACCTCACTCCCCTTCTTGGCTTCCATGGCAACCCCCACGGGAACCTTTCCCCAATAGAATCTTTCCCCCACAGGAACCACCGACACCTGTTGGCATTCTCACAAACAATCGCAACATTGTTTCAATAATATATATAACTTTTCTTTCAGCTATGGTATATAAAGCTTTTTTGAGGCTTTGCTCACAATTAATTCTGTGGCAGCACAATGACCAAACGATATACTGTATGAGGCTCTTGATCATATCTTTGACCATGACACTGGTGAAGAGGAGAGAGTCCTTGTTAAACTTTGACACAAAGTAGTCTGTGATAAATAGCACAATATGTTTTATCTGAGTATTTGTTATTGTCAAAATAATCCATACATTATGCTTTTCTTTACTCAAAAAGGAGTTGTATGAGCTCAGGTCAATGAGGCCTGCAGGCCATAAATAGCAAATAGAAGTTAAAAACGTGTAATGTTCACAATAACTTAAGTTGATAAAAATATCTAACACAACATTAGGTGATAATATGTTTTTTTATGGATTTATAATCAGCTATAATGGGGCGGTCATTTTGTTCCGGGAACACAGAATTAATTAACATGAAACAAACACAACAGGAGGGTTAAATATTGTTGTATTTTAAGACCACTTTTGACTCGAGCACCCAGTGCAAAATAACAGAACACACCAATACTTTTTATTGTGACATCTGGATGATAAAGGTTTAGCGAAATCCTAAAATCAACACGTTTGTTATTTGAGGGATAAAGCTCACATTTAACAGGCTTCAATAAAGCCATATGAAACAAATACTCCGAAAAAAAACATTATCCAAACAGCAGGACTCCTCAGTGTCTTACAAACTAATTTACTACAGTATTGTTACAGAGTTTTATGTGATGTTTGCATGGGTGTGTCACGCTTGTTTCGGTGCTGGTTGTTGTTTGTGATGTAGTCATCACTCTGTGCACCAGTCTGTGTAGGATAGCCTACATGTAAGTGTCAAAAACATTTGGTTGGCTGTATGTACAGGTGTAGGATCTTAATTTGATCACCCTGTTGCAGGATAACTTTCATGCAATGCAGGAAATGTAAAACTGGCAGTGTATATGAGGTTAAAAAAGGCTTTTGAAGTTTGCAATTTCCACTTAGAAATTTCATACTTGATTTTCCCTTACGAAAAATGTATCAACACCTACAAAAATGTCCATGAATTATAATCTACATTTCCTGTTTCTGCAGGAGCACACTAGCTCACCTGTTACATTTTTGCTTCCGCCCCATTCCTTGTCTCAATCTGGGCTTAAACTCGGGCCCCTCTGATCACATCACCAACTGTCACCCACAAAGCATCATTACTTGTCCTTCTACAAAAGGTCAGTTGAACCCCAGTATAGCGTGATTATCATCATAGCTCAGTATGTAAATAAGTTGTTTTTAAATAAAAACACTGCATAAACATTGCTTGTCCAATTTAATTCCTGCCATAGTTTAATTGATTATCCAGTTACAACAAGATACATTCTACCTGTTACTTTAGGACAGTGGACATACTCTCATAAGAGAGTGTACAAGGTTTGAGTCTTCCCCATCACAAACCCGCGGCTAACGTCACTCATCTACAGCCTGATAAAAATGGCCCTATTTGGGATAGTACCAACATCTGTTCCACAATGTCATTTGCCTTGCAAGATCTAAGACCAAAAACAGAGATTTATATAAAACTATTAAAGACTCCCTTGACAATTTTCACAAGCCCAAAGTATGTTACAGCCTTCATAAGACTTGTTTTCATTTGTCCTGTTGTTTGGAGGAAAATGCCATACAGAGCAAACACAGTGATTGTGAAGGTCAAACACACACATTAAGAATATTTTTTTTTAAGTCCAAAACAACCCATTCCCTTGGCATCCCCTTTTTTGCATGGCATGAGAACCTGAATTCCTTCCCAAATAAAGTGGAAATTTGTCAAGAACACAGCCCTGACAAGGTAAAACGATACTCTAGACATGAGAAAAAGAGGGAATGTTCAAGCCAGAATCCAAAATGATAATCTCTCTCTCACTCAGTGGGTTTGGAGAGAGAGTGCTTGTGCTCTGAGCCCATTTGTTAGATGTAGTCCGTCAGTCCTCTGCCAGATGTTGGAGTGTAGCGTGTTATCGCCGGTCCCTCGTGGTCCTCTAGATCTCCCCAACACGCACACACACACACACACACACACACACACATCCTATTCCACCTCCAGGTCTACACCTAGCGATCCACATTCCACACACACTCCCTGGGTGCAGTCACGTGACCAGATGAAGGTTTAGGTGACCAGGCAGGTCAATCACAGGAATGACATGGTCATTTACTAAGACTAGCCAACAGGTCCAACACACGGTTGAAGTCCCAATTATGACATGATGGAAACCATTTTTGGTAACCTCTAGTAATTTCCTAGTAAATACCTCTCATTCTGTTCTTGCATACTCCACGCCTACATAATACCTAATGCAGCAGATACTGTATGTAGCATACTTATAGAATGGAATACAAAATAATAGAATATAATAGAATAACTTTAGCCATATGAAGATTTTTGTTTTTTGGCCCATCCAAAAATGGCCCTAATCGGAGGACAAAATAATAACTTTGTTTATACAGCTTATTTTGTATAATTTTTTTTGCTTTGTTACATGAACATAGTATATACATTTTACAGACATGGTCAACTTTTTTATATTACTTACTTACTATATTACTTATCACATATGGATGGATAATATTCAGACACATCAGGTATTCATCTTTTCAGTCTGAACTATTATCAATCATACATGTTTGCGAAACGTGCACGTGTAGTCGTCTGGTCATGTGATGTAACAGGACCTATTGAAATGAAAGGTTCCTCCAAATATTATTTGTATGGGTTGTTCAAGTATTTTCTTCTCCACTGGAAGCTGAAATAAATCCTCAAGAGAGAGATGATATGTGACTATCCCTGTTTAGCTTCACCATAGAGCCATCAGGGAAACATCATGCATCACAAGACATGAAAGCCCTTTTCACACTATGTCCTCTTTCCAAGGCAAACATGTGAGGTTACTGTAAGCGTTCAAGGAAACACACGACACAGAGAAGTGGTGGAGTTTTCATTGTGCTTGGACTGTTGATTCAGTGTCAGCTGGTATCATTTCTAGAATGCCCACGTGGGTAAACTATAACTTTCTGGTATGTTTCTAGAATTCCTATAGAGAAGCCTAAGCCTAGTCCTAAACTAAAAATAATGATCAATGGAGAATCTCCATAGAAATAGCTTTTTAGCCCAGGACTAGGCTTAATTTGTGTCCAGGAAACTGGCCCATTGAGTTCTATAGAAAAGTAATTACAGAAGTGCATCTCTTATGATAATGTATGGCTGTATATGTAAAGAAAAATAATGGTATACTGTAAGATGATCTAACTGTGCACCTGAAATGGATTGTGGAGAATCTGTGTGCTTATCTATTTGCAGTCTAGCTACTTAAGGGATTTTTTCATGGTATCCAATTGGTAGTTACAGTCTTGTCTCATCACTGCAACTCCCGTACGGACTCGGGAGAGGCGAAGGTCGAGAGCCATGCGTCCTCCGAAACACGACCCTACCAAGCCGCACTGCTTCTTGACACAATGCCTGCTTAACCCGGAAGCCAGCCACACCAATGTGTCGGTGGAAACACCGCAACCGTGTTAGCGTGCATGCACATGGCCCGCCACAGGAGTCACTAGAGCGCAATGGGACAAGGACATCCCTGCCGGCCAAACTCTACCCTACCCGGACGACGCTGGGCCAATTGTACGCAGCCCCATGGGTCTCCCGGTCGACAGAGTCTGGATCTCTAGTGGCACAGCTAGCAACTGCGATGCAGTGCCTTAGACCACTGCTGCACTCGGGAGGCCCTACTTAAGGTATTTTGAGTAATATTCAGTTGTGACTGAACTAAATACATTTGTTATTTTCTTCCAGGCTATTTGCAAGAGGTTTTGAAATAACCACTTACATCTACATGTGGAACAACTTCTGTCTACTGGAGCTACCCTGGGACTCTGCCTGGGCATGGTGGCTTTCCTAGTGGTGGACTTCGCCTACTACTGGGTCCATCGCTTTTCTCCCGGTATGGCCATCAGTCTGGGTTAGCTTCTGACCTGGGTCAAATACATACAGTATGTCAAATACTTGAGGTGCGCTTGATTTAGCTTGCCAGGTACAATGGAACCAATGAGAAGCAAGGGTCAACACTTCACTTGAAGAGGGTATATGTAAGACATTCACAACAGTCATAACAGTCCTAAATGTGTTATGGATGGTTTTATGAAGGTGTTATGAATGCCTTATGTATACCCCCTTCAATTAAAATGTTACCGAAGCTGGTAAAGCAAAATAAACCGCACCTCAAATATTTAAAAGTATTGGGAAGTAGTTGTACTTGTATTTTTGGGTAAACATTGTATGGTATGGAAGGTTTGATCAAATATGAAATCTTGTATTGATGCAAATGAAATAGCAAATTGTCTTGCATGTATTTCAATTCTACATGTCAATTGAATTATTCGTAACAAAATGTTTTGTCTTTACTGATTTCTCTATGATTCTATCTTTTTTTCTTTTTGAGAGGAAGCAATTATTTGTGAGTTACGTCCAGATGTTTTTGAACTGACCAGATGTGAGAGGCTGTGATCTCTTGAGACATGTTGTCCTACCTGGCGCTTCATAGGGAGAAAGCTGTAAATAGTGATGGCTCAATAGCAGCACGGTTCTGGAGCTGCACCAAAGAAGCCCTCTAATTCTTCTCCCCATGCAGGGCTGTTTGTAATATCCTGGGATCTCAGCCCTTATTACTTAAACTGCGGTTTGTACTGGACAATGATAACTTAGCACCCAGAACAAAATCTCACGTCCCACTGGACACAGACGTCAATTCAATGTCTATTCCACATTCGAAACAACGTTGATTCAACCAGTGTGCGCCCAGTGTTGAATGGCAATGCAGAAATAACGTTTTTCTGACACACAACTTGCTCAGCAGCAGCAACATTGTGTTTGTATGTCAAAACAGGGCCCTTGCTAAATTCTAGCACTATTTATGTCAGTGGCACATCCAACCTTGCTCCAGATCTCTCTCTAATCCAAATATGTCTGGCTTAAAGTCCAGACTGTTCCTGTGTTGACATTTGAGTCATGGGTAAATTTAAACTGGGTTTTTGACGTTGGGTCAGACACCTACCAACTGTATTGTATGATAGAAAATGAAGACCCCTGCCAGTGCCAACCTACCTGATTGAGTGGTCTGCCTGTCTATAAAGCATGTAAACAAACCTCCCTGGAGGTTTATTATCCTCAATGGAAGGTATTTAACCTCAGCTAAGCAGGTTTTTATTGTGGCATATGAAAGTTAGGTTACATAAATATCAGCCACAATTCTGCCTATTTCACCATGGCGATTGATCTCAATAGCATTTCACTAGTCCCGAGTTAGAATTTGTACAGTATATCGTAAAGAAGTGCTTGTGTATGTCATTCTCTCATTCTCTCCATTGTTTAAAACAATTATTCGTACAATATTATATATCTGGTTTATTTGGTCAGATTTTTATTTTGGAAGTGTGGTATGATTTTTATGTCTTGAAACAACTTTCCACTTACTTTCATTTCCTCCACTCCAGCTTTGACTTATTTTGGAACGTTGTGGGGTCACAGTTAATTCTCTGGTGCCCGGCCACTGCACTCAGTCAGGATAGAAGGATAGAAGCTTTTCCCCTTAGCTACCAGAGGGCGCTTCCTCCCTCACCGCAGGACAGGCTAGACCCAGTCTTCATTCACTCTTCACTCTGGCCCAGTGAGGTCATCTTGGTCAACCAGTTTTTGACCTCCTGGCCTATGCCAGGGTAGTTTGACCAATGCACAGTTCTCATTTCCGTATTGGTTGTTGTCTGAGTAAGTGAATGTCTACAGTATATGTTTAA
Source organism: Hucho hucho (assembly GCA_003317085.1). NCBI lineage: Eukaryota > Metazoa > Chordata > Actinopteri > Salmoniformes > Salmonidae > Hucho > Hucho hucho. The sequence continues at coordinate 502,440 of QNTS01000580.1, forward strand.
GGCACTAGACATGTACCTGTATTTAGTTGTAATAGTCATTAAGACACAAGGATCATTTAGCTCTTGTAAATACACAAGTATGAAAGCTAACAATGTGTATCTAAATTTAATTTCATATTTCAGGACTTTCCTCTATTTTATAGTGTTCTGGTATGACACTTACATCAAAACAGTTTAAATAGTAAATGTCTGCATCAATTGAGCATGTGAAAATATATCTACAATTATATTCTGTCAAAACATATGACCTATAAATCTCAATACTGTGTTAAAAGTGAAAATACAATAGAAAGCTGTGAAGAGGGCAGGGTGACATCCTCCATCGGGAAATGTGAATCCTAATTAGAAGAACTGTAAAATACGAATGTGGATTTGAACAGTTTTATGGCCATTTCATAGTTTCTCCTCATGTCACTTGAAAGGACAGTCTCATTATAATTGAATGGAAAGAGCTTTAAAAGTAAAAAGTCGGCCTCTCTTCGCTGATGCCATCTTTATTGAGAAGACATTACTTGCCCTTGCTCTGGGCAGCCAGTTAGCTCTTGGGGATAGGGACCAGAGAACAAAATGTTCGTAGTCTCCAGGGCCCTCATTTATCAATGTTGTGTAGAAAAGCTTCTAAATTAACTCGTACGAAGAGAATTTAGAATGTTCGCAAGTACAAAAAAGTTGGTATTTATCAATTGCTCATACGCTTGATTTACACACACCTGTAAGTATTTTGCCTTGATGAATCAGACACGTTCTAAAACACTGTGCTAGTGCATGTGAAGTCTCATTTACATAAAGAACCGCCCTAAATGACCATTTATGGTCACAAACCTACCCTTTAAAGCTGAAGAAATGTCACTAATGTTTGTCCGCCAACATGGAGAAATCGAAGAAGACAAAGAAAAAAACCTTTCGGACGCAGAAATTTTACTTCTGATCACCGAAGTGGAAGAAAAACAAGCTATACTTTTTGGAGCCCTCAGCAATGACTTGACAAATAAGAGATTGCTTGGGAGCAGGTTAGAGCTGTGGTAAATTCTGCCTCATCTGACTGCAGAATAGTTAATGAAATTAAAAAGAAATGGTTTGATTTGAAAACCTATGCCCCCCCACAAAATTATCATCCACAAAAGGGATATAAGGAAGAGGGCAGAGTGACTCTTCACTGTCTGCTATGGACCAGCGCATTGGCAGCATAATTGGAGAGACCACAGTGTCTGGCATTATTTGAGATGGTGATATTGAGGACCCTCTCCCAGACCCTGAAGGAATACCAGACACAGCAACTGATGGTAGGTCAAGCTTTATTTTCGCAACCATATTCATGGACCACATCTAAATATTTTTTCTTGACAATAAATATAACAAATATATACAGTATAACAAAAGAAATATAACGAAATGAATATAACAAAACATAATATTGACAGATGTGGGTGATTTGCCTGACCCCTCAGCCCCAGGCCTACAAGAAGGGTGTCCTCTTTGGCGAGCGCTTCAGCTGCGCCGCGTGTTTTGACTGACGCAGTCCTGAAACAACAAGAAGAGATCAACACATCAATTCTTGGACTCAAACAGCAGCTGGAGGATGTATGCAATGGCCTGAGAGAGATAAATCAATCATTGAAAGAACTTGTTGATTGTGTCAAACATGTGAGACAATAAATTCTGGTGCAATGTAAATGTATTTTCCTTGTCGATTTGATTACAATATTTGGAAGAACAGATACAGTTGAAGTCGGAAGTTTACATACACCTACATACATACACCAAGTGACCTGCTTTAAATCTGTTAATGACCATGAGAAGCAATTGCAAAGTGCAAACAGTACGTTACTTCCTATACTGTACAGGTTTAAAGGTGCACTACATACAAATTGCTCCCCCATTTCTTGGTTGTTAAAACTCTAATTGTTCGCCTAATTTCAGTTTATGTGACAAAATATGATAGTATAGAGTAGAGAATCATTGAACCATCTAAACTGCTGTGAAATTTATTTTCCACAACCCAAAATATAGTTTTTTCAGCTGTTGGAAGCTGGTGTACAAAACCAAAAGTAAAAGACGCAAAAACAAAACTTAAGAATGGGAAACGTAGAAATATCTACCGCTTCTTAGACATGCTTTCAAGTAGAATCATACAGTTGAAGTCGAAAGTTTACATACACCTTAGCCAAACACATTTAAACTCAATTCCTGACATTTAATCCTAGTAAGAATTCACTGTCTTAGGTCAGTTAGGATCACCACTTTATTTTAAGAATGTGAAATGTCAGAATAATAGTAGAGAGAATGATTTATTTCAGCTTTTATTTCTTTCATCACATTCCCAGTGGATCAGAAGTTTACATACACTCAATTAGTGTGGTACCATTGCCTTTAAATTGTTTAACTTGGGTCAAACGTTTCGGGTAGCCTTCCACAAGATTCCCACAATAAGTTGGGTGAATTTTGTCCCATTCCTCCTGACAGAGCTGGTGTAACAGAGTCAGGTTTGTAGGCCTCCTTGCTCGCACATGCTTTTTCAGTTCTGCCCACAAATGTTCTATAGGATTGAGGTCAGGGCTTTGTGATGGCCCCTCCAATACCTTGACTTTGTTGTCCTTAAGCCATTTTCCCACAACTTTGGAAGTATGATTGGGGTCATTGTCCATTTGGAAGACCCATTTGCGACCAAGCTTTAGCTCCCTGACTGACCACTTCCGGCGCCGACAGAGATGGCAGCCTCGCTTCACGTTCTCAGGAAACTATGCAGTATTTTGTTTTTTTTATGTATTACTTCTTACATTGTTACCCCGGGAAATATTAAGTTTTATTACATACAACCGGGAGGAACTATTGGATATAAGAGCAACGTCAACTTACCAACATTACGACCAGGAATACGATTTTCCCAAAGAGGATTCTCTGTTTGTTACCCCAACCAGGACAATAGACTGGATAGCACCCGGCGACTCAAAACAACGGCGGCGCCGGAGAAGAGGGAAACGCTCCGGTCTTTTGGTCAAGCTACGTCGACGGGCGCATCGTGCACCTCTCCCGAGTATTTTAATCGCCAATCTCTGGACAACAAAGTAGACGAAATCAGATCGAGGGTTGCCTTTCAGAGAGACATCCGAGACTGCAACGTTCTTTGCTTCACGGAAACATGGCTCACTCAGGACACGTTATCTGAGTCGGTACAGCCACCTGGTTTCTCCACCCATCGCGCGGACAGAAACAAACATCTATCTGGTAAGAAGAAGGGTGGGGGTGTGTGTCTTATGATTAACGAGACGTGGTGTGATCATAACAACATACAGGAACTCAAGTCCTTTTGTTCACCTGACATAGAATTCCTTACAATCAAATGCAGACCGCATTATCTACCAAGAGAATTCTCCTCGATTATAATCACAGCCGTGTACATCCCCCCTCAAGTTGACACATCGACGGCACTGAAAGAAATTCATTTCACTCTAGGTAAATTGGAAACCACATATCCTGAGGCTGCATTTATTGTGGCTGGGGATTTTAATAAGGCTAATTTGAAAACAAGGCTCCCGAAATTTTACCAGCATATCGAATGTGCCACCCGGGCTGGTAAAATCCTGGATCATTGTTATTCCAACTTCCGTGATGCATACAAGGCTATTCTCCGCCCTCCTTTCGGCAAGTCTGACCATGACTCCATTTTGTTGCTCCCAGCCTACAAACAGAAACTAAAACAGGAAACGCCCGTTCTCAGGTCTGTTCAACGCTGGTCCAACCAATCTGATTCCATGCTGCAAGATTGCTTCGAGCATGTGGACTGGGATATGTTCTGGACAGCATCTGACAACAACATTGATGTATATGCTGATTCGGTGAGCGAGTTTATTAACAAGTGCATTGGTGATGTTGTACCCATAGCAAATATTAAAACCTTCCCCAACCAGAAACCGTGGATTGATGGCAGCATTCGCGCAAAACTGAAAGCGCGAACCACTGCTTTTAACCAGGGTAAGGCTACCGGAAACATGACTGAATACAACCAGTGTAGCTATTCCCTCCGCAAGGCAATCAAACAAGCTAAGCGTCAATATAGAGACAAAGTAGAGTCACAATTCAACGGCTCAGACACAAGAGGAATGTGGCAGGGTCTACAGTCAATCACGGACTACAAAAAGAAAACCAGCCCTGTTGCGGACCATGACGTCCTGCTCCCAGACAAACTAAACAACTTCTTTGCTCGCTTTGAGGACAATACAGTGCCACCGACACGGCCTGCTACCAAAACCTGCGGGCTCTCCTTCACCGCAGCCAATGTGAGAAAAACATTTAAATGTGTTAACCCTCGCAAGGCTGCCAGCCCAGATGGCATCCCTGGCCGTGTCCTCAGAGCATGCGCAGACCAGCTGGCTGGTGTGTTTACTGACATATTCAATCAGTCCCTATCCCAGTCTGCTGTTCCCACATGCTTCAAGAGGGCCACCATTGTTCCTGTTCCCAAGAAAGCTAAGGTAACTGAGCTAAATGACTATCGCCC
>QNTS01000580.1:506980-537947 GCA_003317085.1 Hucho hucho
GGCTTGTCACCAAAATCACTCACAAACTTCTACAGATGCACAATCGAGAGCATCCTGTCAGGCTGTATCACCGCCTGGTACGGCAACTGCTCCGCCCACAACCGTAAGGCTCTCCAGAGGGTAGTGAGGACTGCACAACGCATCACCGGGTGTAAACTACCTGCCCTTCAGGACACCTACACCACCCGATGTCACAGGAAGGCCAAAAAGATCATCAAGGACAACAACCACCCGAGCCAGTGCCTGTTCACCCCGCTATCATCCAGAAGGCGAGGTCAGTACAGGTGCATCAAAGCTGGGACCGAGAGACTGAAAAACAGCTTCTACCTCAAGGCCATCAGACTGTTAAACAGCCATCACTAACATTGAGTGGCTGCTGCCAACATACTGACTTAAATCTCTAGCCACTTTAAACATAGGAATTGGATGTAACAATGTATCACTAGCCACTTTAAACAATTTTGTATATAATGTTTACGTATCCGATATATGTATATGTGTATATACTGTACTCCATACCATCTACTGCATCTTGCCTACGCCGGTCAGCCATCGCTCATCCATATATTTATATGTACATACTCGTATTCATTCCTTTATTCTTGTGTGTATAAGGTAGTTGTTGTGAATTTGTTAGATTACTTGTTAGATACTACTGCATGGTCAGAACTAGAAGCGCAAGCATTTCGCTACACTCGCATTAACATCTGCTAACCATGTGTATGTGACAAATAAAATTTGATTTGATTTGATTATTTGATTTGATGTCTTGAGATGTTGCTTCAATATATCCACATAATTTTCCTTCCTCATGATGCCATCTATTTTGTGAAGTGCACCAGTCCCTCCTGCAGCAAAGCACCCCCACAACATGATGCTGCCATCCCTGTGCTTCACGGGTTGGGATGGTGTTCTTCGGCTTGCAAGCCTCCCCCATTTTCCTCCAAACATAACGATGGTTATTATGGCCAAACAGTTCTATTTTTGCTTCATTAGACCAGAGGACATTTCCCCAAAAAGTACGATCTTTGTCCCCATATGCAGTTGCAAACCGTAGTCTTTTCTTTTTTTGGAGCAGTGGCTTCTTCCTTGCTGAGCGGCCTTTCAGGTTATGTCGATATAGGACTCGTTTTACTGTGGATATAGATAATTTTGTACCTGTTTCCTCCAGCATCTTCACAAGGTCCTTTGCTGTTGTTCTGGGATTGATTTGCACTTTTCGCACCAAAATACGTTCATTTCTAGGAGACAAAACGTGTCTCATTCCTGAGCGGTATGACGGCTGCGTGGTCCCATGGTGTTTATACTTGCGTACTATTGTTTGTACAGATGAACGTGGTGCCTTCAGGCTTTTGGAAATTGCTCCCAATGATGAACCAGACTTGTGGTCTACAATTTCTTTTCTGAGGTCTTGTCTGATTTCTTTTTATTTTCCCATGATGTCAAGCAAAGAGGCACTGAGTTTGAAGGTAGACCTTGAAATACATCCACAGGTACACCTCCAATTGACTAAAATGATGTCAATTAGCATATCAGAAGATTCTAAAGCCATGATCATTTTCTGGAATTTTTTAAGCTGTTTAAAGGCACAGTCAACTTAGTGTATGTAAACTTCTGACCCACTGGAATTGTGATACAGTGAATTATAAGTGAAATAATCTGTCTGTAAACAATTGTTGGGAAAATTACTTGTGTCATGCACAAAGTAGATGTCCTAACCGACTTGCCAAAACTATAGTTTGTTAACAAGATATTTGTGGAGTGGTTGAAAAACGAGTTTTAATGAGTCCAACCTAAGTGAATGTACATTTCCGACTTCAACTGTACCTAAAACCGTTGTATGATATTGACTCTTGTCCTCAGTGCCAGAGCTATGGGTGGTGGGAAACACTCCCTGTCAGGCATGGGCTCATTGGGTCTGGGTGGATCATTCGGTGGAATGCCATTTTTGATTGCAGTGTTGTGGACACTGCAAGCCCTGACAATGTAGCAAACCTAAAAAGGAATTTGCACATTGTATTACATTCACGTCATGGCATTTGAAGGAATGTCATTTCAGAGGCAAACCTTGCTAGGCAGGGTATTGCAGTGTACCTCCTATCCCAGACAAGCACAGCCAACGCCCTTTCAGCAGGCCTATGGTGCGCTCCATTGTAGTTCTTGTGCGTGCGTGGGCTTGGTTGTACCTTGCCTCTTGTTGGTTTGAGGGGTTTGTGAGGGGAGTCATCAGCCATGTTTTTAATGGGTAACCCCATTAAAAATAAATAATATAAAGCCTTGCAAATAAAACATAAGTCAGTTACCAATAAGCCATCCATGCTCAACAGCTCCTTCCTGGAGGTTAAGACCGACTGAACTGTTCTGCACAATGAATGAACCATGTGTTCCACCTGGCCGTTTGGCCACTACATTCAACAAAGCCAAATGTGAATCACAGATGACCTGCACATTGACAGAATGGAAACCTTTTCTGTTGACAAAGTTGAATTCGCTCAATGATGGTGCTTTTATTGCGATGTGGGTGCAGTCAATTGCTCCAATGACATTGGGAAATCCAGCTATGGTATGGAAATCCCTTTTCACTCTGGCCTGTTGGACAGCAGTGTACGGAAACTGTATGTATTGTGGGGTCAATGAAATAATGCCATGAAGGACTGCAGGCAATATTCGGCTCATGGTTGGATGTTGAATGCCAGACCGATCCGCAATCTCCCATTGGAATGTTCCAGTGGCCAAAAATCCGAGGGTGTAGAGGACTTGGGTATGCACTGGGATGGCATTGGTGCGTTTTGTCTCCCTTTCTAATACTGGAGAGAGTTGGTTGCAGAGATACAATAAAATATGCCTTGGAAAACTAAATCTACTATTAAGCCAAGCGTCGCTCTCAGCAAAAACAATCTGCACGGTCATTGAAAACACGCTCCCTGCGTTATTGCAGCTTGTGCCAGATCCTCCAGCAATGCAAGATTTGCCATTTTGGACAAGTCACAATGCTTCAGTGTTGCCTTTTATATTATTTAACTGGTTTAACTGAATTGCCTCCAACCTTGCATTCCACTCTCTTTCTAATTGACTTTATTATTCAATTAGGCTTAAATGGTTTCATGTTTTATGAATTCGATAGCACCCTGAGAAAACTATTAGTAGCTTAAGTGTCTATAAAAGAAATACATGAATAAACTATTAATGTATTATATTTTTTCTTCATAGTTTATGATTTGGTCCAGTATGTCAATCCTTTCTCCATTTTGTGGATGGTATTTCATTAGCAGTTAGATTTTTCACCCACAAGGTGCTGTGCGTACGCATGATCAGAGGTGTCCTTACATTTACGCACATAAGTACAAATTGATAAATCCCACACTTTGCTTAGAAATGATCGCACGCAGCATTGATAAATGAGGGCCTAGGTATTTAGGGTCAGAGGCCATCTTAACTGTCTGTAGGCATTCTTTATGACAGAGTTAAGACAGAGTAAAGTGAATGGCAAAGTAAAGCACAATTTACATGTGATATATTTTATTCAATCCCCAAGTCAATGCTTGGTAAAGGTTCAATGAGAGGCTCTGTCACAGGGGAGCTGCACTGGTGCGTCGCAAAAACAGTAGATTTTTAGCTTTTAAACGCATACAGTAGTTTTTGCCGGCGTGAGCAGAGAGCAAGCCACTTTCTCAAGTGTTCTCGGGCATTGAATAATCCATATATATAACCTTAGAACCATTCATAGTACTCCCAGTCCCAGTCTCACCACTATTTCCTCACTGTGCTCTGCCTTTCTGTTAGGTAGTTCTGCAGTTATTACTCTGTGTCATTTTCCAGTCACCACCTCTGTTTTATCAGTAAGTCTATGCTGGCATGTAGCTCTGCCAGGAGTCCTGCCAGTGCAATCTGGTATTACTCTAACCTTGTTCCAACAGCAAAGCCTCTCTCCTCATCAGTAGACTGGCAGACCATTGAAAATATATTATTTACGGATGCTTTGTATGCTAACTCACTTCTAGAAATATCTTCTAAGGTAAGTTGCGTAGGGAATCATGTACTGTACCATGTTTTGTTTTTCATCTGACCTCTTCCAAAGTGATGACATTTGCTTATTATTGATTGTCTTTCACAGTCTTCTTTCAACCCGAGAAATGATACAGTCCAGAGGCAGTTATGTTCAGAAGGCAATATGCTTTTTGGTGGTACCGAGTTGAAATGGGACGTTTTTTTGGAGGATGAGGCTGACTTGTTGACAGTCCTGTTGATTCTGTTTATTCTCCTCTAACCTACAGATATAGGATCTTAATTTGATCACTCATTTGTTGCTGACAATTTTCTGAATTTTGTGATTTACATAAGTTCACTGAAAACCCACACTAACCCACACTATTTTAACACTATTGCACTTTTCATATAGCCTAATTTTGGCCAACTAATAGCCTAACCACCCATCAAGAAACATTATGGACTAAACATTCAAATCCTGTTGCTGTGGGATTATTTTGCTGTGACAATATAGGTCAAATTAAGATCCTACATCTGTATATGTCACACTAATAGCTAGAATCATCCCAGAACACATTTATATCCAGCCAGCTTTCCTAAACCACAGATCAGAACCACAGGTCTCCCTCACAATGGTTCTACGTGAGATCATGGATCTAGAGGAGTTTCACCACACCAGCATACTTCACCAATTTAATTCATATGAGCATTTGAAAATATGTCCCCTTCGGAAGATCTGTTTGCTCTGTTCTCACACAGTAGTAGCTACAGTAGTATTAACACAACCTCATGTTACTGTACAGGGACAGTTGGTACAGTACTCCAAGTATGCTGTAAAACAAATTTAGCATGAAGACTAACTTCTTATAATCCATTAAGGTATTTGGTTAATCTTAGCACACTGATTGAAGGTGACACTGGATACACACAACTGGATACACAGCTCAAAAGCTGGGATTTATGCAGTTTAATTCCTATTTACCTGTGGCAATTGTCGCCATTATAGTTTTCAGTTGACAGGGGGATAACATATGGTGGGGATAATATTACTGTAAATTTCCCCACAATATTTGGACAACATTTCTTTCTCATAAAAAAAGCCATGATTCATAGTCTACATACAGTACCATAGCCTAGCCCTACGGACAGCAGCAGTTGTCAAGACAATCAGATTTGGTCGTCAATGCGCTGCACCGGGGCTGGGGTTGCTGGGGCGTCCCTGAGGAGGCTCTGCTGATCTGAATGTTATTGTTTTAAAATGAGCTTTTTTTGGCCGTGCGGCGGGCAGGGGTTAACCTCCTGTTGGCCAGGGCTTCATAACTATTCTCTGTGACTGGAAGTTTCTGGCCCGGAGCAGGTTGGAGGGTTGGAGGGCGTACAAAAGAACCAAACCCGGTCGGTCAGGATGTGGTCGCTCACCGTGCTACAAGAGACCCGGGCTGCTAGCACCTCTGGGACCCAGGTATTATCAACAATGGGTAGCAGGCCACAAAGCTCAGCTCACTGTTTAAGTGTGTGTGCGTGTGTGTGTGTGTGTGTGTGCGTGTGTGTGCGTGTGTGTGGGGGGGGGGTATGTGTGCATAGAGGGGCTAGACTGGGCTGAGTAAGGAAAAAAAGTATTCTTGATGAGCTAAGTGACTGAGCTGAGCTAAGCACTCTGCGGCCCAGTGGTCTATTGCCCTCATGTTTGGTCAATTGTGACTGTCCCCTGTCACTTTTGTTTTTGTAGGACAGACAAGTGTCGCTACTGATGTTGACAGGAAAGGTGAATCATGGTGGAGTGGGATACCAATCAAAACGGAGCTTGAACTCATTTGGTAATGGCGCCAGAGGAGATGGCTGCCGTTTTACGGTCCCCTAACCAATTGTGTGTGCTATTGTGTGTGTTTGTTTTTTTGCATTATTTGTAACTTATTTTGTACATAATGTTTCTGCAACCGTCTCTTTTGAGCTTACTTTTTTTCTTTAAAGAGTCGGATGCAAAGGATTTACTCCAGACGACCGACAAGGCCCTCATCCCCATCATTCGCAGGAGAAAGAGACGGAGATATTGGGGACGTAAGTCTGGGTGCCTTGTAAGGATCTGACGGCGAGTGGGTAATCTGCCTTTACCATCGATCCTATTAGCCAACGTACAATCACTGGATAGTAAAATAGACGAACTACGAACATGTATAGCCTACCAACGGGACATTAAAAACTGGAATATCTTATGTTTCACCGAGTCGTGGCTGAACAAAGACATGAATAACATACAGTTGGCGGGTTTTACACTTTTTCGGCAGGATAGAACAGCAGCCTCTGGTAATACAAGGGGTGGCGGTCTATGTATATTTGTAAACAACAGCTGGTGCACAGAATCTAAGGAAGTCTCAAGGTTTTGCTCGCCTGAGGTAGAGTATCTCATTATAAGCTGTAGACCACACTATTTACCAAGGGAGTTTTCATCTATATTCTTCGTAGCTGTTTATTTACCACCACAAACTGATGCTGGCACTAAGACCGCACTCAATGAGCTGTATCCGGCCATAAGCAAACAGGAAGATGCTTATCCAGAGGTGGCGCTCCTAGTGGCCGGGGACTTTAATGCATGGAAACTTAAATCCGTTTTACCTAATGTGCAACCAGAGGTAAAAAAAACTCTAGACCACCTTCACTCCACACACAGAGATGCATTCAAAGCTCTCCGTCGCCCTCGATTTGGCAAATCTGACCATAATTCTATTCTCCTGACTCCTGCTTACAAGGAAAAACTAGAGCAGGAAGCACCAGTGACTCGGTCAATAAAAATGTGGTCAGATGAAGCAGATGCTAAGCTACATGACTGTTTTGCTAGCACACACTGGAATATATTCCAGGATTCTTCCGATGTCATTGAGGAGTACACCACATCAGTCACTGGCTTCACCAATAAGTGCATCGATTGACGTCATCCCCACAGTGACTGTACGTACATACCCCAACCAGAAGCCATGGATTACAGACAACATCCGCACAGAGCTAAAGGGTAGAGCTGCCTCTTTCAAGGAGCGGAACTCTAACCCGGAAGCTCATAAGAAATCCCACTATGCCCTCCGATGAACCATCAAACAGGCAAAGCATCAATACAGGACTAAGATTGAATCGTACTACACCGGCTCCGACGCTCGTCGGATGTGGCAGGGCTTGCAAACTATTACAAACTACAAAGGGAAGCACAGCCGCGAGCTGTCCAGTGACACAAGCCTACCAGACGAGCTATGCTGGCTTCGAGGGAAGTAACATTGAAACATGCATGAGAGCATCAGCTGTTCAGGACGACTGTGTGATCACGGTCTCCGTAGCTGATGTCAGTAAGACCTTTAAACAGGTCAACATTCACAAGGCAGCAGGGCCAGACGGATTACCAGGAAGTGTACTGCGAAAATGCGCTGACCAACTGGCAAGTGTCTTCACTGACATTTTCAACCTGTCCCTGACTGAGTCTGTATTACCAACACGTTTCAAGCAAACCACCATAGTCCCTGTGCCCAAGAACACTGAGGTAACCTGCCTAAATGATTACCGACCCATGGCACTCACGTCTGTAGCCATGAAGTGCTGTGAAAGGCTGGTCTTGGCTCACATCAACACCATTATCCCAGAAACCCTAGACCCACTCCGATTTGCATACCGCCCCAACAGATCCACAGATGATGCAATCTTTATTGCCTTTATTGCCCTGCCCTTTCCCACCGGGACAAAAGGTACACCTATTTGAGAATGCTATTCATTGTCTACAGCTCAGCGTTCAACACCATAGTGCCCTCAAAGCTCATCACTAAGCTAAGGACCTTGGGACTAAACACCTCCCTCTGCAACTGGTTCCTGGACTTCCTGACGGGCCACCCCCAGGTGGTAAGGGTAGGTAACAACACATCCACCACGCTGATCCTCAACATGGGGACCCCTCAGGGGTGTATGCTCAGTCCCCTCCTGTACTCCCTGTTCACTCATGACTGCATGGCCAGACACGACTCCAACACCATCATTAAGTTTGCCAATGACACAACAGTGGTAGGCCTGATCACCGAAGATGAGACAGCCTATAGGGATGAGGTCAGAGACCTGGCCATGTGGTGCCAGGACAACAACCTCTCCCTCAACGTGATCAAGACAAAGGAGATGATTGTTGACTACAGGAAAAGGAGGACCGAGAACGCCCCATTGTCATCGATTGGGCTGTAGTGGCGCAGGTTGAGAGCTTCATGTTCCTTGGTGTCCACATCACCAACAAACTATCATGGTCCAAACACACCAAGACAGTCGTGAAGTGGGCACGACAAAGCCTATTCCCCCTCAGGAGACTGAAAAGTTTTGGCACGGGTCCTCAGATCCTCAAAAAGTTCTACAGCTGCACCATCGGGAGCATCCTGACCAGTTGCATCACTGCCTGGTATGGCAACTGTTCGGCCTCCGACTAGTACATCACTGGGGCCAAGCTTCCTGCCACCCAGGACCTCTATACCAGGCAGTGTCAGCGGAAGGCCCTAAAAATGTTCAGACTCCAGCCACTCTAGTCATAGACTGCTCTCTCTGCTACCGCACGGCAAGCGCTACTGGAGCGCCAAGTCTACGTCCAAAAGACTTCTTAACAACTTCTACCCCCAAGCCATACAACTCCTGAACAGCTAATCAAATCAAATCAAATTGTATTGGTCAGATACACATGGAGATGTGAATGCGAGTGTAGTGAAATGCTTGTGCTTCTAGTTCCAACCTTGCAGTAATATCGAATTTCACAACAACTACCTTATACACACAAGTGTAAAGGAATGAATAAGAGTATGTACATATAAATATCTTGATGAGCGACGGCCGAATGGCATAGGCAAGATGCAGTAGATGGTATAGAGTACAGTATATACATAAGAGATGCGTAATGTAGGGTATGTAAACATTATATAAAGTGGCATTGTTTAAAGTGGCTAGTGATACATTTATTTGAGTCAGTATGTTGGCAGCAGCCACTCAATGTTAGTGATGGCTGTTTATCAGTCTGATGGCCTTGAGATAGAAGCTGTTTTTCAGTCTCTCGGTCCCAGCTTTGATGCACCTGTACTGACCTCGCCTTCTGGATTATAACAGGGTGAACAGGCAGTGGCTCGGGTGGTTGTTGTCCTTGATTATCTTTTTGGCCTTCCTGTGACAGCGGGTGGTGTAGATGTCCTAGAGGGCAGGTAGTTTGCCCCTGATGATGCGTTGTGCAGACCTCACTACCCTCTGGAGAGCCTTACTGTTGTGGTTGGAGCAGTTTCTTCAGCCTCCTGAGGTTGAAGAGGTGCTGCCTCTACCACTATACTGTCATCTGCAAACTTGATGATTGAGTTGGAGGGGTGCATGGCCACGCAGTCTTGGGTGAACAGGGAGTACAGGAGAGGGCTGAGAACGCACCCTTGTGGGGCCCCAGTGTTGAGGATCAGCGGGGTGGAGATGTTGTTTCCTACCCTCCTCACCAACTGGGGGAGGCCCGTCAGAAAGTCCAGGACCCAGGGCGGGGTCGAGACCCAGGGTCTCAAGCTTAATGACAAGTTTGGAGGGTACTATGGTGTTAAATTGTGGGCGGAGCAGTTGCCGTACCAGGCGGTGATCCAGCCTGACATGTTGCTCTCGATTGTGCATCTGTAGAAGTTTGTGAGTGATTTTGGTGACAAGACAATTTCTTCAGCCTCCTGAGGTTGAAGAGGCGCTGTTGCGCCTTCTTCACCACGCTGTCTGTGTGGGTGGACCAATTCAGTTTGTCCGTGATGTGTACGTCGAGGAACTTAAAACTTTCCACCTTCTCCACTACTGTCCCCTCGATGTGGATAGGGGGGTGCTCCCTCTCCTGTTTCCTGAAGTCCACGATCATCTCCTTTGTTTTGTTGACATTGAGTGAGAGGTTATTTTCCTGACACCACACTCCGAGGGCCCTCACCTCCTCCCTGTAGGCCGTCTCGTCGCTGTTGGTAATCAAGCCTACCACTGTAGTGTCGTCAGCAAACGTGATGATTGAGTTGGATGCGTGCTTGGCCACGCAGTCATGGGTAAACAGGGAGTACAGGAGAGGGCTGAGAACGCACCCAGTGTTGAGGATCAGCGGGGTGGAGATGTTGTTTCCTACCCTCACCACCTGGGGCCGGCCCGTCAGGAAGTCCAGGACCCAGTTGCACAGGGCTGGGTTGAGACCCAGGGTCTCGAGCTTAATGACGAGCTTGGAGGGAACTATGGTGTTAAATGCTGAGCTGTAGTCGATGAACAGCATTCTTACATAGGTATTCCTCAAGTCCCGATGGGTTAGGGCAAGGCGAAGTGTGATTGCGATTGCATCGTCTGTGGATCTGTTGGGGCGGTAAGCAAATTGGAGTGGGTCTAGGGTGTCAGATAAGGTGGAGGTGATATGATCCTTGACTAGTCTCTCAAAGCACTTCATGATGATGGAGGTGAGTGCTACGGGGCGATAGTCGTTTAGCTCAGTTACCTTAGCTTTCTTGGGAACAGGAACAATGGTGGTCCTCTTGAAGCATTTGGGAACAGCAGACTGGGATAAGGATTGATTGAATATAATCAAATATAGCTAACCATACTATTTGCATTGCCCCCCCCCCCTCTTTTGTGCTGCTGTTTATTATCAATGCTTAGTCAATTTAACTCTACCTACATGTACAATTACCTCAATTACCTCACTAACCGGTGCCCTTGCACATCTACTTTGTGCATGACACAAGTAATTTTTCCAACAATTGTTCACAGACAGATTATTTCACTTACAATTCACAGTATCACAATTCCAGTGAGTCAGAAGTTTACATACACTAAGTTGACTGTGCCTTTATACAGCTTGGAAAATTCCAGAAAATGATGTCATGGCTTTAGAAGCTTCTGATAGGCTTATTGACATAATTTGAGTCAATTGGAGGTGTACCTGTGGATGTATTTCAATGGAAAATGGAAAAATCATGGGAAAATCTAAAGAAATCAGCCAAGACCTCAGAGAAAAAATTGTAGACCTCCACAAGTCTGGTTCGTCCTTGGGAGCAATTTCCAAATGCCTGAAGGTACCACGTTCATCTGTACAAACAATAGTATGCAAGTATAAACACCATGGGACCATGCAGCCGTCATACCACTCAGGAAGGAGACGCGTTCTGTCTCCTAGAGATGAACATACTTTGGTGCGAAAAGTGCAAATCAATCCCAGAACAACAGCAAAGGACCTTGTGAAGATGTTGGAGGAAAGAGGTACAAAATTATCTATATCCACAGTAAAACAAGTCCTATATTGACATAACCTGAATGGCTGCTCAGCAAGGAAGAAGCCACTGCTAAAAAAACGCCATAAAAAAGCCAGAGAGAAATGTTTTGGAGAAATGTCCTCTGGTCTGACGAAACAAAAATAGATGGCTTAAAGACAACAAAGTCAAGGTATTGGTGTGGCCATCACAAAGCCCTGTCCTCAATCCCATAGAAGAGTTGTAGGCAGAGCTGAAAAAGTGTGTGCGAGCAAGGAGGCCTACAAACCTGACTCAGTTACACCAGCTCTGTCAGGAGGAATGGGCAAAAATTCACACAACTTATTGTGGGAAGCTTTTGGAAGGCTACCCGAAACGTTTGACCCAAGTTAATCAATTTAAAGGCAATGCACCCAAATTCTAATTGAGTGTATGTAAACTTCTGACCCACTGGGAATGTGATGAAAAAAAATAAAAGCTGAAATATATCATTCTCTCTACTATTGTTCTGACATTTCACATTCTTAAAATAAAGTGGTGATCCTACCTGACCTAAGACAGGGAACTTTTACGAGGATTAAATGTCAGGAATGATGAAAAACTGAGTTTAAATGTATTTGGCTAAGGTGTACGTAAACTTCCGACTTCAACTGTAGCTTCGCTATTGTTCTTTTTCTGCTGCTCTTTAATTATTTGTTACTGTTATTTTTTATTTTTTACTTAACACTTATTTTTTTGTAAGAACTGCGTTGTTGTTTAAGGGCTTGTAAGTAAGAATTTCACTAAGTTCAACACCTGTTGTATTCGGCGCATGTGACAAATCAAATTTGATTTGATTTGATCAGTGGAAATAATGTACTGCATTACGTATACATGAAAGATATTCATGAATATGTTGTTTCTTTAACAAGATTAGTTTGGATTTAGATGAGTGGACTTCTGCTGCAGTGGCACTAAGACATGAATCACAAGTCATGAATCGTATGTGCTTGACATAGAGTCACTCACAAGTCACTGTTGATTGGGAGAAAATGAAGTTCTCTTTAAGTAGGCCTGACTTAGTGTGTGTGCGTGTGTGTGTGTGTGCGTGAGACTGGGGGATGAGGACTGCATGAAATATTGCAGTGACGGGGGAGCTAGTCGGATGTCCCAGGGTAGGGGTTATTGTGTTATATTTGGCACTTCATGTAAGGACATCCAATCCAAACACTGAAGGCCCTTCATAGGCCATTACAAATGTGATTGACATGGAATCCAACCACTCGGAGGCCTGCCGATCAAAGGCGAAACGTTATGCCAAGGTTTGGTCACGGAGGGTGGCAATTCAAGCAGTTGATTATTATTACTTTCAAATAGTTTCCTTTCTATTGATTTGGGACTATAGGCTATAACCGATGTCCCACTATAGTTGTTGGTGACCTTATTATCTTGCTGTAGGTTGATACAAATGAAAATAAGTATGTTTTATTGTCACCTACTGTATACTGGATAGGTGCAGTGAAATGTGTTCTTTTACAGTTTGAGCAATACTAGTACGGCGCCCCTGGAGCAAATTAGGGTTAAGTGCCTTGCTCAAGGGCACATCGGTAGATTTTCCCCCTTGTCGGCTCAGGTATTCGAACCAGCGACCTTTCGTTTACTGGCCCAACGCTATTATTAATACAATGCTTAGTAATCACCTGATGTTGCGTTATCTTTCTGGAATTACACAAAGTTTGTTTAACTGAGTTAAATCAACTCGCTCTCACCTAGAGCTGGGCGATAAGGACAAAAATCCATATTGCGATAAATTGCCTGAATTGATGCGATAACGATAAATAGAATTTTATAACATGAATGTGCACCACATTTTGTTTTATTATCCTTTAAACTACTACTACTAGTTTGATGATTGTAGCCATCACTTGTCCCATTAACAATCACCCATATTAACAAACTTATTTCATTTCACATTTCTCTAGTATACGCTACTTATCGTAATGAACTATATCAGCAAAATGCATGCGATAAGTGATTGGTATGGTCGGTGGCGATAATTTTCAGTTAATCGTCCCAACTCTACTCTCACCTGAAGTCATATGATGCACATTGCAACACATTTAACACGTGTTCATTTGACTACAGTGTAATGTCTGATCTTAACCCACTACCATTCGACCAAACCTACAGAGATTCTTCCCTGAAAAATACAGACCTGACCATATTATTATTATTTCCATTGACTGTCTCTGTTCCGTTTTGCATATTAGTGTGTCATTATATACTTATCACTGATATTCAAAAAATCTGCAAAGGCCTACTTGAGACCTGTGGATGTGCAGTCTTCAGCGTTTCTGCTCTTGGTGGGAAAGGTTCTCTGTGGCATTTGTTCTCATCATTAAAGGAGTTCCCTCCTGAATAGGGCCTGCCAAACTATGCGATGTCCTGCTGAGTCGCAGGATGAGGACATGGCTTGCAACGAAGCCTAGCTGTTCATACTTCCTACTAGTGACACCCAGCATCAATCTTAGCCCGCTCCGGCCCCTCAAACCAAAAAAAGGGGTCTAGCAAAAATCGAACAATGGCTAGATTATAACTTCTTCTGTGTGTTTCTTTAACAGTTGATCTAGTTCCTCCATGGGCTCTGACAGGAAGAAGTGTAAAAGCACACGTTAACGACTGGAGTTATTACACACAACGTCGATTACTCTTTTTCTCTCTTTCTCATTCCTCTTACCCTCCTATTAGGTTTATGGTGGAACTACACATTGAATTATGTTCCGTAGAGTAGGGAAATTAAGTTTGAAATCCAGTCCAGTAATATCATTGAACTTTTAAACCAAAATTGTACTCTCACTGTAGTTTGAACCATCTGTCCTCTCACACTAGTTGATAGCTTGTTGACGTTACAGAGGTGTCGAGTATTGGCAGGCAGTTTTTTCTAAGAGGTGAGAGGGTTCACCCTGTCTCCTAGGCTTTGGGAGTTTCTCAAGACAAGGCTTGCTGATTTTGATGGTTAGGCCGCAGCTTCTTGGACGTTTAATTTAAGGTGTTCGAGGACCGATCATGGCATTCTCTTCACAGACACCTACTGTACACACCTTCACACACACTTTCTACACGGTGTGTTTGTTCAGGTGGCGTCTCTCGACCCATTGGGTTTAATGGCTTTCTGTTTCGATAGAATTCACAAGTTTATTAAACACTGAAAGAGCCATACAGTACCTTCAAGATGTCTCTTTAGAATGAACTCTTGAAATAGAACGAATGGAGAGCTAGCCCAGTGAGTATGCGCTCATCGTACGCATGACTATATTTAGCAGGCAAAAATGTGCCTCTCTACATTTTCAAAACCCAACTTTGTTATCAACTTTAATTAGAGTTGAATTATTTGTTTTTGTTATCATTTATTGTGTAATCATAGCATAATTGCACATCATGGCTACCACATGAGTTTTTAATGGGTATTGAGCAACTTTTACTGCTTTTAATGAAATGTATATGTTACTATAGATAGCCTATATGGGGGCTTTGTGGTCCCATGTAGATGAAGCCAAAGCGTTTGAGGGGTGCCACTGCCAAAGAGCACAGAGAAATGGGTGGTCCGGAAACAGCTTGGAGATCCAGTGAAACTTAACAAGCGTGTTTCTTTGGATGTTAAAATGAAGTGTAATAGTAATATTAATGTAGCAAGTATCACAACACAGCAGAGGAATGTAAACTGCAGCACAGGGACATGGCTGGATGGTCAACAGCTGTAGACTAATGCTTTTATATCCTAGTTGTCATAATATCGTAATGTCCCTTATGGTTTGCTAGATTCTTGGTTTGCTATATTTTCTAAAGACTGGCAATGAGTGTTGTTGGTCGTTTTAAAAATGAGGGTTGCTAATACTTTTTTATTCAATTATGCAATTAATTCCATTAATTAATTCAATTTCTTCATTTTTTATTCAATAAATTTGTCATGCGTGTGTACTGTCGGACGAGAAGTCAGGCGCAGGAGAGCAAAACTGTGTTACGCAATGGTGCGGTTTATTAATGAAAACCCACCGGACACAGAACAAACAATCAATTAGGGAAAACCCCGTTACACACCAAATGAACATGCACTAGCATTTACAAAATAACAATTCCGGACAAGGACATGGCGGAAACAGAGGGTTAAATACACAACATGTAATGATGGAATTGAAACTAGGTGTGTGGGAAGACAAGACAAAACAAATGGAAAAATTTAAAATAGATTGATGATGGCTAGAAGACCGGCGACGTCGACTGCCGAGCGCCGCCCGAACAAGGAGAGGAGCCAACTTCGGCGGAAGTCGTGACAAAATTCAAAGTGTGTGCAAGTGGAGTGCAAGCGATGACATGCATGTACAGTAGCTATATGTGCAAAATGCTGAAGCTTTGAAGTGGCAATATGTAACTTTTTGGGCGACCCAGACCAAATTCACATAGAAACATTAGTTATAGATATACAGTCGGAAGTTTACATACACTTAGGTTGGAGTCATTAAAACTCGTTTTTCAACCACTCCACAAATTTCTTGTTAACAAACTGTAGTTTTGGAAAGTCGGTTAGGACATTTACTTTGTGCATGACACAAGTCATTTTTCCAACAATTGTTGACAGACAGATTATTTCACTTATAATTCAATATATCACAATTCCAGTGGGTCAGAAATGTACATACACTAAGTTGACTATTCCTTTAAACAGCTTGGAAAATTCCCGAAAATGATGTCATGGCTTTAGGAGCTTCTGATAGGCTAATTGACATCATTTGAGTCAATTGGAGGTGTACCTGTGGATGTATTTCAAGGCCTACCTTCAAACGCAGTGCCTCTTTGCTTGACATCATGGGAAAATCAAAAGAAATCAGCCAAGACCTCATAAAAATAATTGTAGACCTCCACAAGTCTGGTTCATCCTTGGGAGCAATTTCCAAATGCCTGAAGGTACCACGTTCATCTGTCTCCTAGAGATGACCGTGTTATGTGATGCCCTGTCTATCTGTTGCTAACTCTGTGTGTGTGTGTGTGTGTGTGTGTGTGTGTGTGTGTGTGTGTGTGTGTGTGTGTGTGTGTGTGTGTGTGTGTGTGTGTGTGTGTGTGTGTGTGTGTGCGTGCGTGCGTGCGTGCGTGCGTGCGTGCGTGCGTGCGTGCGTGCGTGCGTGCGTGCGTGCGTGCGTGCGTGTGTGTGTGTTCCCACGACAGAGTTGAACCTCCTGTGGGCTGCCCACCAGGTCCACCACAGCTCAGAGTACTACAACCTTTCCACAGCCCTCAGACAATCCCTAACACAACAGTTCTCATCATGAGTAAGAGCCCTACTCAACCACTGGAACATCTATGCTATTTTATTCTATTCTATTCTATTGTGAACAACATACTTGTGTGACGCTGGAGATGGCAAAAGTTGATAAAAACAGATAAGATAAGTCCAACATTTGCTCCTTCACCACAACGTATGCTGTGTTATGCACAAAGTATGGTATACTGTTCTATAGCCATAGTCATTGAGTACGTTTACATGTACACTAATAATTTAATATTAAACTGATTAACTGATTATGGCAGTAGGCCGAGTATGGCCTTGGTCATGTAAACACCTTACTCTGCTTGTCTTAATCGACGTACGGTCATAAGTATACGCTGATTAAAACACCATTATTATTTTTTTTTTTGCAATCTTTCGAATTATTAGGACATGTAAACACCTTAATCGTAGTTACAGTGGTGTATTTGATATCCGCACGTGCTAGCACCAGCCAAGCGTGCCTCCCTCTTTAGCGCGAGTGAAGTGTATTCAGAACAACTGAAAGTATGCATCTTAGAAGTAGTTTCACATGCAAACATGTCCCAAGGCTTCCCAAAAATAACATGTGGTAAACATTCACTGTGGTAGAATGTTTATTTTGATTGGTGATTTCAGATGTGTCCATGTAAACAGGATTATTAGGGAAATTGAACTATTATATTAATCTGACTATCCACAATAATCGTCTTATTGTGTGCATGTAACCGTATTCATTGTGTCTGTCTTCAGGTGTTCTATCTCCCCATGGCGTTGGCAGTACCACCCTATGTGTTTGTTGTTCACATCCAATTCAACCTGCTCTACCAGTTCTGGATCCACACTGAGGTAGATACAACCCACAGTACCACCCAGGTTACCATCCACAAGACCTTAGGGCCAACCTGGGTCCTATTCATTAGTGCACACCGTAGCCAAACGTTTTGAAATGGAAAACAAAAGTAAGCACTTCTTATTGGATAAGCTTAGGTAGTCTCTCCCCGTTTTGGCCCATTTTATTCTTTTTCACGGCTATTGAATGCGACCCTGTTTAATTATGATTATTCATGTAGTCAATATTTTACAAGATTCATTATGCATATTTCCCAATTACTGTAATAGCTTAAACTGTAAAATAATTCAGAGATAATGCTACTTTGGCTGAAAGTTATCTCACTCTAGTCTCTATACTATCTGCTGTTAAGGGGAGCTCAAGTCAAACCTGTGTTTAATAAAAAATAATGAGATTTTATTAAATATTCCAAACAGAAGCAAGACCAATCGTTCTCCTTTAAAGTGACTGGTAGTATCATTTTTACAATCCCCAATCGTTAGGGGAATGAATGGAGTTGGAATCACTTCCATCTTTTACTACACTATTAGTGAAAACAGTCATAAAATCACAATTTTCTGTGGGATATAATTTATGATTTCTTTATAGACTTATTTGATGTTGAGTAATTTATTGGCAAGCGATTCCCAGACCTGATCTGGGAATAAAAAGTTTAAGTGAAGCGGCAAAACCTTTTTCATTCAAAATAAAACTCTGGCTGTTGCCAGACCACTCATTACATGGAAATAAGGAATAATTTAAAAACAATTTCCCAGACTGACTGTACAATCAGTGGTAGACTTTAACATCAAAATGTCTGTAAAAGTCGCACCCAAAGAAAAATCAGATTCTTCTGAAATATGTGCCTTATGGCATGATCTGTAATGATTTTGTGTGTGTGTGTCTGCTTAATAGAGTGATTGAACAGCCATACGTGTTTGATTATTAATGACTGAGATATTGTTTTGGAATGCTTGTGCATGCATTCATTTGTATGTCTGTAAGGAAGTGTGTGCGTTCATATTAGCTAGTAGCTACTATTACAAGCATGCTTGCATGTATACGTGTGTGTGTACAGTGTGTGTTCAAGTGTACTGTATGTAAGAGCATTATCAACAGTGTCAACTGCTTTATAGTCTTGGCACCGCTCGCCTTCCTAGTGTCGCTTTTACTTCCCATCTATAAATATTGTTCTTTCCATCTGGGAATTCGGCCACCTCATGATTTCCATCATTCTTAAAGCTTAGACCTAATTTATCAAATAAGAAAATGCTTTAGTATTATAAATAAGGTTTCTAGACAGATACATTTAGTTGCTACTCTATGTTAACCAAATTGCCCAAAAAGATCCCGGGAGTGCTCTACCAGTTAAAACATAAATTGGCGAGAATCTCTATTACAATATTTTTTTTGTCCAGTACTAGGTTTGATCTATGTTTAATCTATGTTTAATCTATGTCTATGGAAACAAACCAAATTGTAGCAGCTAGGCTATTACATTTTTTTAATAATTTTTTGTTTAATGTATGTACATTCTCTGTCTTTCAAGTGATCAGAGATATGGGACCTCTGGAGGGGGTCCTAAACACCCCCAGTCACCACAGAGTTCACCACGGTAAGAAAGAAAGCATCTTCTTCTCTCTCAAACACACATATTCTTGGACTTAAGCTGATCAGTGCAGTATTGGCAAAAAAGGAAAATGATGTGTTGCATTTCATTGGCAGGGTGAAATTAATATTGCATTGATAAAAATTACAGGGGAACTCTGATAATATGGGACAGACTATTTGGTAAGTAAAGGTTCACAGGGTGAGTGCTTGTTGTAATATGGCATTGTCGGTATAACTACATTTTCTTACTTTGATTTATCAGGTACCTTTGCTCCAGAGGGTGATAAAGTTGTCTACGGGCTCGTACACAAAATAAACATTTGAAATCCTACATATTCAGGTTAGTCCCAAGAGAAAATACAAAAGACAATATTATTTTCTTATTTGCTGTGTTTTATTTTGTACACTGTAAGATATAAACTACTAGACTATAAATGTATATACAAGCTATCGAAGAGCAAATTGTCACAGTGTTTAGACTGAGCTGACACTGTATGCAAACTGTTTGATTGTCCCCGTATTACATCAGTGGAATCAAACCATTTGTAGAGCAGTTACTCTCAATCACTGTGTAGGAGTAAATGTTACCACTGGAACAGCCATGCTGTAACCATAACATTATTACGCAACCTTAAACAAACCGCCCAGCAGAGGTGAAAGAATCCAATAAAATGAAATACTAGAAGTTGTGTTTGATTATTTTCACTGCCCTTACCGCTGGCAACTTACCTCATGAGCAATCCCTCCCAAATGGAGAGACATTCTCAACACAGTATTAATTAACACACAGATTATCATTGACAACAATGAGTATGTAGTAATATCAGGGCTTTTATAGTAAAAATGCTTATGTAATATAATGTGACTGTAATGTGACGGTATATCTTTTATATTTTTCCTTTAGTTCCATTACTATAAATACTTGTGGAGGAGGTTCAACAGATACAAGAAAATCTTCAAGAAATTGGGCGTCCTCTGGAAAGGACCAAGTTGGAAACCTGGCAAACCCAAGGCTAGGGGATCATGCAGAGGTGCCCAAGGTACTGCCACATTCAACAGGAAGACACGTTTTGTCATTAGAGGGAGAGAGAAAACGAGAGAGCGATAGTTAGAGAGGGTGTGTAAGCCATGGGGAATAATGGAGAGAAAGAGAGTAGGAACGAGGGAGTTGAAGACAGTGTTCTTGCATTTTGGTGTGTCTGCATTCCCAAAAGGGACACATTTGACACTTTCATACTTCATTATGATGCAAAGAAAAACACTATCCTTACTATCCAAATGACTCACAGTGTTCTCACTTGAAAGATTCACATTTTACACAGCCTTTACATGGAAACACCACACCAAATAAATCCTTGAGGCCTTTGTAAGGGGAACACAATAAGCTCATTTTCACTTTAAATATAAGTCTGTGGGTGCCCTGCTAGGGTGTGTGTGTGTGTGCTACTATAGTGCCCATCAGGAGCCCCAGCGGTTGGCTTTGAAATAGCGCTGATGGTGGCACATATTTAGGCCCTTCACACTTAAAAAAAACTCCACCCCTCGACTTTATGATTAAATTGGTCCCTAAACGCTTGCATGGTGATTCTAAACATGTGGAGGGTGCTGGAATTTGACTGAAATATCTTGAAAGGCTTGCCATTGTAGGCCTAGACGGGTATTTTCTAAGGAGAGAGAGAGAGAGAGAGAGAGAGAGAGAGAGAGAGAGAGAGAGAGAGAGAGAGAGACGAATGTGTTAGCTTTTGAGGCTAAGCAGAGCTGTGGGCTGGAACACCTACAAGGGTAGTGATGTGAAGGAAACCCACATGTGGCTAACTCACCCAAGACCCCTGGAAAACCCCAGCAAGTATCCTGTACCAATTCAACATCTAGTTCTCTACAATTTTGTGTTTTAAACAAAGTTTAAGGTACATACAGTATAGATGTTCTATAGTGAATTGTTTCAAAGTATCTTATGATCTGCATAAAGACAAGCCATGACAATATGGCCAGTTACATTTTTGCAGCATTCAGGAATTATGTTATATTATGTTATATTTTCTACAGTATTTACACAGAAAATATTGACTCTGCTACCATTAAGTCAGAATGACTCACTGTCAATCCACTTTAAAATAACCTTTGTCTATTATTTTCCACTCTCAGAGCCAAAAGCCCCCTCCCCCACTTTCAAAAAACCCAAGTCAGGTTTCCTCAGCAGTTATCTTTGGACTGCTTTTTTCCCCAGGCATAGTTTTGGTTAGCCAAAATATGATGTCCCACCCAACACTTCAAACTGAGACAAAATGGCCTGTATTCATGTGATTCCTACCTCCATGGTGTTCCCTTAGTTGTGGTCCTCCCTCCACATAGGCCCACAGTCAACGAGATCCCACCTCTTATTGGCCACCAGCACAGCAGCTGGTGGTCGAACAGTGAACACAAACAGCTTAATTGCCAAGTCAACCATTTCCCAACCATTTCCCAACCTAAATAGCCTTCAGGATGCTGTAATCAGTATTTCCAGGGAAAATAATAAAATTAGGACCTTGGCCTGACGATAAATCATGTCCATGTATGTATGTATACCTCCATGTTCACTAGGCACGTATTTACGGTGACTATTGATGATACAGTGTAGCGCAATTTATGGTCTTAGAGTTAATTCACAGGCATTAAAACATTTCAAACAAATGAAGTTAGCCTTTAATTACATCATGTGTATAGCCTCGTATAGCTACAGTTTCTTTCAGGTTGGGTAATTTTACGATAAGGACAGACCAAGTCGAAACGCTAATTCCTCAACTCAGAATCCAACCAATCTCTTGTCCTGAAAATAATAATGGTAGTGATGATAACCATAATAATAACAAGTTAATCTCCAGGTCTCTGGGGATATAGAAACAATAACATAATCAGCCGAGTACTGGAGTCACTGAAGCACCAGCAGATGGTGAATTTCATTTATTTTCACTCACTGTTACTGTTGAAATATGATATGGGACAAAATAAAGAAATTGCGCACTAAGCAGGCATGAAAATCCAATAATTTAAGTTGTGTCTAGGGTCTATTCCCCCAGGGTAGAGATAGTCAAAGTAAAGATCATGTAACCTAACTAACCTGCTTTGACTCCTGGGTAACAGTACCAGTGGGTGCAATACAGTATAATAACCTAATAAAATGTAATAAATAAATAAAATACAATTACCAATTAATACATTGCTGAATAGAATGGTAATTAGCTTACAATAACTGTGTAGTTTCTGTATTTCTGTCAATTTAGACCTCACCTTAAGCGTTACTGACTGTAGTGATGGATAAGTTTACTGTGTGTCTTTGGAATCCATGTAATGGAAACGCTTTAGTATAGTTGATTCATAACCTCTTATTTACCCCAATTGAATACATACAGTAGCGCCCCGCCTATACTTTCCCACGTGTGGGTTAGGGGAATATGGGGTTTAATGATTATAGGGCCTGTACCATATAAACATTAAGAAATACTACTTTATTGCTTCCTGTTGATATTTTGATGCCATATATGGCCTGTTGGGAATGTGCATTGTTGTGTATGTACTGCATGGAAGGAGGCCAGTGACGTTTGAATGTCAGGGCCTCTGAGTGGAGTGTTGAAGATCCAACCCCTTTTCTGGCAGACCAATCCAGTCCCTTAGGAGAGGCTATTCTTACAGCTGTCTTTTAGGTTAGGAACTTAAGGCCAGAGGTGCTGGGGCTGCCTTAATTGTGTGAGTCACGGTTACTGGCAAGACTCGACACTATATTGTGTTGGGGAGCTAGATGTAATATAAAAGCTTACTGTGTATAGATGTGTAGTCTGGACTATTAAAAGGGACATGGTTCATGACTTCACTCGTTGTCAAATCTCCTGTGCCCATAATTCACCATACAGATGCAGGATCTTAATTTGATCCAGTTTGCTTCAACAGGAAAATAATCCTACAGCAAGAGGAAATGTGAATTATTATGTTGATTATAATTTATGGACATTTTTGTATGGGTTGATATATTTTTCGTAAGGGAAAATCAAGTCTGAAATTTCAACGAGGAAAGACAAACATCAGAAGCCTTTAAAATCACCACTGTTTTTTTATTTAATTTTTTTATTTCACCTTTATTTAACCAGGTAGGCCAGTTGAGAACAAGTTCTGCGACCTGGCCAAGATAAAGCAAAGCAAAGCAGTGCGACAAAAACAACAACACAGAGTTACACATGGAATAAACAAACGTACAGTCAATAACACAATATAAAAAAATCTACATACAGTGTGTGCAAATGAGGTAAGATTAGGGAGGTAAGGCAATAAATAGGCCGTAGTGGCGAAGTAATTACAATTTAGCAATTAAACACTGGAGTGATAGATGTGCAGAAGATGAATGTGCAAGTAGAGATACTGGGGTGCAAAGGAACAAAAAAAGAAAAATAACAATATGGGGATGAGTTAGTTGAATGGGATATTTACA
Source organism: Hucho hucho (assembly GCA_003317085.1). Classification (NCBI taxonomy): domain Eukaryota; kingdom Metazoa; phylum Chordata; class Actinopteri; order Salmoniformes; family Salmonidae; genus Hucho; species Hucho hucho. Next base: position 530,380 of record QNTS01000580.1, read on the forward strand.
GATGGGCTATGTACAGGTGTAATGATCTGTGAGCTGCTATGACAGCTGATGCTTAAAGTTAGTGAGGGAGATATGAGTCTCCAGCTTCAGTGATTTTTGCAATTCGTTCCAGTCATTGGCAGCAGAGAACTGTAAGGAAAGGCGGCCAAAGGAGGAATTGGCTTTGGGGGTGACCAGTGAAATATACCTGCTGGAGCGCGTGCTACGGGTGGGTGAGCTGAGATAAGGCGGGGCTTTACCTAGCAAAGACTTATAGATGACCTGGAGCCAGTGGGTTTGGCGACAAATATGAAGCGAGGGCCAGCCAACGAGAGCATGCAGGTTGCAGTGGTGGGTAGTATATGGGGCTTTGGTGACAAAACGGATGGCACTGTGATAGACTGCATCCAATTTGCTGAGCAGAGTGTTGGAGGCTATTTTGTAAATGACATCGCCGAAGTCAAGGATCGGTAGGATAGTCAGTTTTATGAGGATATGTTTGGCAGCATGAGTGAAGGATGCTTTGTTGCGAAATAGGGAGCCGATTCTAGATTTAATTTGGGATTGGAGATGCTTAATGTGAGTCTGGAAGGAGAGTTTACAGTCTAACCAGACACCGAGGTATTTGTAGTTGTCCACATATTCTAAGTCAGAAACGTCCAGAGTAGTGATGCTGGACAGGCGGGCAGGTGCGGACAGCGATCGGTTGAAGAGCATGCATTTAGTTTTACTTGCATTTAAGAGCAGTTGGAGGCCACGGAAGGAGAGTTGTATATCATTGAAGCTCGTCTGGAGGTTAGTTAACACAGTGTCCAAAGAAGGGCCAGAAGTATACAGAATGGTGTCGTCTGCATAGAGGTGGATCAGAGAATCACCAGCAGCAAGAGCGACATCATTTATGTATACAGAGAAAAGAGTCGGCCCGAGAATTGAACCCTGTGGCACCCCCATAGAAACTGCCAGAGGTCCGGACAACAGGCCCTCCGATTTGACACACTGAACTCTGTCTGAGAAGTAGTTGGTGAACCAGGCGAGGCAGTCATTTGAGAAACCAAGGCTGTTGAGTCTGCCGATAAGAATGTGGTGATTGACAGAGTCGAAAGCCTTGGCCAGGTCGATGAATACAGCTGCACAGTATTGTCTTTTATCGATGGCGGTTATGATATTGTTTAGGACCTTGAGCATGGCTGAGGTGCGCCCATGACCAGCTCGGAAACCAGATTGCATAGCGGAGAATGTACGGTGGAATTCGAAATGGTCGGTGATCTGTTTGTTAACTTGGCTTTCGAAAACCTTAGAAGGCATTGTAGGATAGATATAGGTCTGTAACAGTTTGGGTCTAGAGTGTCTCCCCCTTTGAAGAGGGGGATGACCACGGCAGCTTTCCAATCTTTGGGGATCTCAGATGATACAAAAGAGAGGTTGAACAGGCTAGTAATAGAGATTGCAACAATTGTGGCGGATAATTTTAGAAAGAGAGGGTCCAGGTTGGCAGATTGTCTAGCCCAGCTGATTTGTAGGGCTCCAGATTTTGAAACTCTTTCAGAACATCAGCTATCTGGATTTGGGTGAAGGAGAAATTGGTGAGGCTTGGGCAAGTTGCTGTGGGGTGTGTAGGGCTGTTGAACGGGGTAGGGGTAGCCAGGTGGAAAGCGTGGCCAGCCATAGAAAAATGCTTATTGAAATTCTCAATTATTGTGGATTTATCGGTGGTGTCAGTGTTTGCTAGCCTCAGTGCAGTGGGCAGCTGGGAGGAGGTGCTCTTATTCTCCATGGACTTTACAGTGTCCCAGAACTTTTTGGAGTTTGTGCCACAGGATGCAAATTTCTGTTTGAAAAAGCAAGCCTTTGCTTTCCTAACTGCCTGTGTATATTGGTTACTAACTTCCCTGAAAAGTTGCATATTGCCGGGGATATTCGATACTAATGCAGTACGCCACAGGATGTTTTTGTGCTGGTCAAGGGCAGTCAGGTCTGGAGTGAACCAAGGGCTATATCTGTTCCTGGTGCTACATTTTTTGAATGGGGCATGCTTATTTAAGATGGTGAGGAAAGCACTTTTAAAGAATAACGAGGCATCCTCTACTGATGGAATGAGGTCAATATCCTTCCAGGATACCCAGGCCAGGTCGATTAGAAAGGCCTGCTCGCAGAAGTGTTTTAGGGAGTGTTTGACAGTGATGAGGGGTGGTCGTTTGACTGCAGACACATTTCGGACGCAGGCAATGAGGTAGTGATCGCTGAGATCCTGGTTGAAGACAGCAGAGGTGTATTTAGAGGGCAGGTTGGTCAGGATGATATCAATGAGGGTGCCCGTGTTTACGGATTTGGGGTTGTACCTGGTAGGTTCATTGATAATTTGTGTGAGATTGAGGGCATCTAGCTTAGATTTGAGGACAGCCGGGGTGTTAAGCATGTCCCAGTTTAGGTCACCTAACAGTACGAGCTCTGAAGATAGATGGGGGGCAATCAATTCACATATGGTGTCCAGGGCACAGCTGGGGGCAGAAGGTGGTCTATAACAAGCGGCAACGGCGAGAGACTTGTTTCTGGAAAGGTGGATTTTTAGAAGTAAAAGCTCGAATTGTTTGGGCACAGACCTGGATAGTATGACAGAACTCTGCAGGCTATCTCTGCAGTAGATTGCAACTCCGCCCCCTTTGGCAGTTATATCTTGTCGGGAAATGTTATTTCAGGATTTTTGGTGGCCTTCCTAAGCCAGGATTCAGACACGGCTAGGACATAGGGAGGAGGCTTCTAATGTTAACATGCATGAAACCAAGGCTTTTACGGTTACAGAAGTCAACAAATGAGAGCACCTGGAGAATGGGAGTAGAGCTAGGCGCTGCAGGGCCTGGATTAACCTCTACATCACCAGAGGAACAGAGGAGGAGTAGGATAAGGGTACGGCTAAAGGCTATAAGAACTGGTCATCTAGTGCGTTCGGAACAGAGAGTAAAAGGAGCAGGTTTCTGGGCGCGGAAGAATAGATTCAAGGCATAATGTACAGACAGTGGTATGGTAGTATGTGAATGCAGTGGAGAAAACCTAGGCATTGAGCGACAATGAGAGAGGTTTTGTCTCTTGAGAAATCATTTAAGACAGGTGAGGTCACCGCATGTGTGCGAGGTGGAGCAAAGGCCTAGCTAAGGCATATTGAGCAGGGCTGGAGGCTCTAGAGTGAAATAAGACAATAATCACTAACCAAAACAGCAATGGACAAGGCATATTGACATTAGGGAGAGGCATGCGTAGCCGAGTGATCATAGGGTCCAGTGGGTAGCTAGGCGAGCTGGAGACCCGGCGATTCAGACAGATAGCGGGGGCTAGCAAGCTAGCAGAAGGGCCTTAGGGTGACGTCGCAACAGAAGAGTCTGTTGTAGCCCCCTCGGACTGTTACGTCGGCAGACCAGTCGTGATGGATTTGCAGGGCTCCGTGTAGGCAGTAAAAGGGTCCAGGCCAATTGGCAAAATAGGTATTGTAGCCCAAGAAATTGGCTAATGGACCTCTTCAGCTAACAGTACGATATGCTCTAGACAGCTATCAGGCCGCGGCTAGCAGGCTAGCGGATGGGCCTTCAGGGGACATCGCGATGGAGGAGCCTGTTGAAAGTCCCTCGGGCGGATTACGTTGGTAGACCAGTCGTGATGGATCAGCGGGGCTCTGTGTCGGCAGTAAAAGGGGTCCAGGCCAATTGGCAAAATAGTTATTGTAGCACAAGGAGTGGCTGATGGACCTCTTCAGCTAGCCGGGAGATGGACCTAGCACGAGGCTAGTTCCAGACTAATTGGTGCTTGCTTCGGGACAGAGACGTTAGCCAGGGGTAGCCACTCTGATAGCAGCTAGCTAGCTGCGATAATCCAGGTGAAAAGGTTCAGAGCTTGCGGTAAGAATCCGGTATGCTCTGGGTTGAATCGCGCTGTGCAGTCTGGCAGGAGTTGACCGGGCTAAGGTTAGCTGATGACCACTAGCAGTGGCTAACTGACTACTAGCTAGTAGCTTGTTAGCTGGCTAGCTTCTGTTGGGGGTTCCGGTAGTATAGAAAATAGCAGATCCATACCACATTGGGTGAGGTGGATTTGAGGTTAAAAATATGAAAAATATATACGAAATATATATGAAGAAAAAAAAATATATATACACGGGACACGACAAGACAAAGACAAAGACGTCTGAACTGCTACTCCATCTTGGGAAAAAATATATATATATATTTGCCCATTGAGCCCATCGAGGGCACAGGAGACTGACCGTGCTGCTCCTACAAAACATTTTAGAAACCCCTTTTGAAAAATGATAAAATATGCTACTATAACATTTACAACACAAATTCTTCAAGAGGTGTGATAACTTGGTATCCTACTGTAATGTAAAGCTAGAGATATAAGTAGGCATTTATCCACACCATTTCATTGTCCCAAACAGACATACTGTACGTGACAATGAGACAGAGACATACTTTCAGAGGTAACAATTAGCGTAATACAACCCTATTAAACAATCAATAACGAACGTTGTTTTTAACGATGACCATGTCAAAGAGTGTCAGAAAATAGTGCACTTAGCAGAATGGCCTCCGGGCAATGGTAGGATGGGTGGGGCGTGGTGTGTGGGTAGTAGAGTGTGCGAGTTGCCTCTGATGATGAGCGGAGTCGACAGCCAGTCTTTAGGGGCCATTAGGCCTAGTTAGAGTATTGGCCCTTCCTGTAGCCAGCCATGCTCTGTGGATGAAGATGCACTGTGTTTAGGTGTGACAGTACGCCATTACTGTAGCGTGTGTGTGTGTCCCTGTATGTGTCCATTGTGCTTCATTGTGTTTGTGCGTGTGCGTTAGCATGTGTGTGTGTGAGAGAGAGACTATGTGTGTGTGTGTGTGTGAACCGTCACTGGCTCCGGCCCCACATTTACCTGTGATGTATGACTCCAGATGCACAGCCCAATTGACCATAAAATTGCTGGTTGTTTCTGGCACTCGCGGTGGAGTTCTAGCTCGTGGCTGACCTCTCATTACTTGCTCGTGGCTGACCTCTCTCTCTCTCTCTCTCTCTCTGTCTCCCCCTTTACTCCCTTGTTCCCTGCCATCCCAGGCAGTGCGAACTGCAACACTTCTGGAACCAATTAGTCTAGTCTGTCGCTAACCAAAGCTGGCTGATGAGATTCACACATGAGCGCTGCGGCTGAATCGCTACTTTTATTGTGAGACTCCACAGATGCACACTCAGGTGTTCAAAAAGGAGACTGGAGTTTTTTCCCAGACACTTTTTTTTTCAAGATGATAAAAACAAATTTAAAAAAATTGTGAATTCTTTACAAATGCATTCAACTTCAACTTGAGAAAACGTGTTCATCGTGATTTTCTCACTACATGCTACATGGCAGTATTTTCTCCATGACATCTTTGTTTTATATACTCTTTCTGTGAATGAGTCATTAGGCCCTATTCGATGTCTCAGTATTTCAGTTGGAGCGTAATAAATGTCACCTAAGCAAGTGGTGCCCATTGAAAAGCATTACGATTTTCATTAAATGTTTCCTGACTTTGTACCTTGTTCCCCATTACTACAAGTGAGGCAGCAAAGAGACCGAGGTATGGTAATGATATATTGTCCTGACGCGTGAGGTAAACGGCCAACTCTTTGTTGCTGGTGGTAGGCGTTTTGAAGTCGCGCCGGTCAATTAATGCCGTGGACTCAAAGTGGAGGGAAGTTCACATTTCATTGTAGTCACTCATTCGATTCAACTATTAAAAAAGAACTACAAAAATAGGTTGAGTTGAAGCAATCAAAGCCCACTGGCATGATATACAGCACCCTTAAAGCTCACTGTGGTATTTATAGTGGCTCTGGATATTTCCCTTGTAAAGCTGCAGGCTTGACCTGTAAACCAAGGCTGGGGTATCTCTCACCCTCCCTTCCCCACCCACACCCAATGTCTGAGTGGCACACATGGAGCCAGGCTGTATTAGGTAGAATGGTGGTGTGTGGGCGGACGTAAAGTGTGTGTGTGTGAGAATATATATTTGTGTGTGTATAGATATATATATATATATTTGTATATACTGTGTGTGGTTGTGTGTGTATATAAATGTGTGTGTGTGTGTGTGTGTGAGAGAGGGAATATATATGTGTGTGTGTATGTATGTATGTATCTGTGTGTGTGTGTGTGCCTGCATGCTTGTGTGTTTGTGCGTGCATGTGTCTGTGTGTGGTTATGATTAGGGGCTGGGCGTTGAGACTTGGGAGGACCGGCCTGTAATTTTAGGCCCATGGTCTATCTGCCTGAAGGCCTGAAGGCATAAGGGAACGTGCTGTAGAGCTGGGTTGGACTCTGTCCCACAGTCATTAAGGAGCTACTCTCCCAACAGGTTAACCCCCTGACTAGTGAAATCCTAGCAATTTAAGAGAGCTAATAAAAATACACCTGTCCCGTGGACCGGTGTTTTGGAGAAGGAACCTCTGAGGGGCTCTTCTCAGCCCTGCCGTGAGAATTATGAATCACTTTGTATTCAAAGTGAGTCACTCACTGCACAATCAATGAGAAAAGAGTTGTTGTCTGTAGTTGGATTCAGTATCATGAGGAGGCTACTTTGGCACTTTTCGGTGTGAGCAGGGCTCATATAACAGTATATAACTGAATCCACAAGTATACCAAAAATCCAAAAATAACTTATTAATTCATAATATTTGATCTCTTCCTCTATATTGAGTAACACTTATTTTGATTTTCTTTAACTTTTTGAGGGGAAAAAATATTCCATTGAGTCAGAACAATATTATCAAGTTCACGTAAACACCAAAGCTCACCTCAGCTCATGGCAGCTCTTATCTAGCCCAACACCTGACCCATCTACAAAAACAACATCTCCCATAAACCCATAGTTCCACCCATTGTTGACACCCCAACCCTGAATGAAAAGATAAGACAGCAATCAGTGAATATACACTGTTATCTGAGAGATCTGTTTCCACTAGCTCATTTTTAGGTGCGAGAGGTTAGCGTTTGCGCCCTTTGAGAGAGAATGCCAGAAACATACTGAAACGCCTGAGGTTAAGGGATCATTTGGGGCTATGGAAAGTCTGAGAGAATGACATCATCTGAATGCTCCCAGGAATGGAAAGAAAATCTCCTCTTTGGCAAAAATGGAAGGGTTTGAAAGAAGTGTGGGGTAATAGTGTTTTCTCCAAGTAAACAGTCCAAACTACTGCCTGTGCGAAATAGTATCAGTCAATGTGCTGGGGTTCACGTCACTCAACAGGAAGAACTGTTTATGTGTTGTCAAGGCTCATGCCAGGTAAGGCCATGGAAATCTAAATAGATTGCTTGTTTTTTGTGGTAATTCCTGAAAGCCATCTCAGTGTAGGAGTGCTGATCTAGGATCAGGAGCCCCGTCCATATAATATTATTAATTATGATCAGCACTCCTACTCGAAGACACTATGAATAATGGCTCTGACTTGATATCCTCAAAAACCAAAGCACACCATAATGGTTGTCTTAGGAGTTTAAGTAATTCATTGTCCCTTAATCGTAAATTATTCATCAATGAAATACAAAACCATTACCAACAATATACAACATGACTAGATGG
>QNTS01000580.1:540836-646979 GCA_003317085.1 Hucho hucho
CATCACCGGGGGCAAACTACCTGCCCTCCAGGACATCTACACCACCCAATGTCACAGGAATGCCAAAAAGATCATCAAGGACAACAACTACCCGAGCCACTGCCTGTTCAACCCGCTATCATCCAGAAGGCGAGGTCAGTACAGGTGCATCAAAGCTGGGACCGAGAGACTGAAAAACAGCTTCTATCTCAAGGCCATCAGACTGTTAAACAGCCATCACTAACATTGAGTGGCTGCTGCCAACATACTGACTCAAATCTTTAGCCACTGTAATAATTAAAAATTATATGTAATAAATGTATCACTAGTCCCTTTAAACAATGCCACTTTATATAATGTTTACATACCCTACATTACTCATATCATATGTATATACTGTACTCTATACCATCTACTGCATCTTGCCTATGCCGTTCGGCCATCGCTCATCCATATATTTATATGTACATATTCTTATTCATTCCTTTACACTTGTGTGTATATGGTAGTTGTTGTGAAAGTGTTAGCATTTCGCTACACTCGCATTAACATCTGCTAACCATGTGTATGTGACAAATAACATTTGATTTGATTTAATTTGAGAAACAGACATGCGCACATGCAAACACACGCACACCCACAAACACACATACTCACTTTCTAATCTAATCAATGTAATAACATATACAGTGAGCTCCAAAAATATTGGGGGGGGGGGTATATTTGTGCATCTGTAACTTTCTCCTCATCTTGTTCTTGGGAATTCGTCACAGATGTTTTGTCATTGACTCATGAGGAGGTAGATGAGGAAAAACATTATGTCGAGGAGTGAAAGAGGACCACAACCCCTACGCTAATCTGTCATGCTATTCCATCCCCAGTATTAAATCAAATCAAATGTTATTTGTCACATGCACCTTACAGTGAAATGCTTACTTACAAGCCCTAAACCAACAATGCCGTTTTAAGAAATATAAGTGTTAGGTAAAAATAGATAAGTAAATAATAATTAAAAAGAGCGGCAGTAAAATAACAGTAGGAGTCTTATGGCTTGGGGGTAGAAGCTGTTAGGAAGCCTTTTGGAACTAGATTTGGTGCTCCGGTACCACTTGCTGTGCGGTAGCAGAGAGAACAGTCTACGACTAGGGTAGCTGGAGTCTTTGACAATTTTTAGGGCCTTCCTCTGACACCGCCTGGTATAGAGGTCCTGGATGGCAGGAAGCTTGGCCCCAGTGATTTACTGGGCCGTACGCACTACCTTCTGTAGTGCCTTGCTGTTGGAGGCCGAGCAGTTGCCATACCGGGCAGTGATGCAACCAGTCAGGATGCTCTCAATGGTGCAGCTGTATAACTTTTTGAGGATCTGAGGACCCATGCCAAATCTTTTCAGTCTCCTGAGGGGCAATAGGCTTTGTTGTGCCTGCTTCACGACTGTCTTGGTGTGTTTGGACCATGATAGTTTGTTGGTAATGTGGACACCAAGGAACATGAAGCTCTCAACCTGCTCCACTGCAGCCCCGTCGATGAGAATGGGGGCGTGCTCGGTCAATTGTTTCCTGTAGTCCACAATCATCTCCTTTGTATTGATCACGTTGAGGGAGAGGTTGTTATCCTGGCACCACATGGCCAGGTCTCTGACCTCCTCCCTATAGGCTGTCTAATCGTTGTCGGTGATCAGGCCTACCACTGTTGTGTCGTCGGAAAACTTGATGGTGTTGGAGTCGTGCCTGGCCATGCAGTCATGAGTGAACAGGGAGTACAGGAGGGGACTGAGCACACACCCCTGAGGGGTCCCGGTGTTGAGGATCAGTGTGACAGATGTGTTGTTACCTACCCTTACCACTGAACATGTCAGTGAAGACACTTGCCAGTTGGTCAGCACATGCTCGGAGTACACATCCTGGTAATCCGTCTGGCCCTGTGGCCTTGTGAATGTTGACCTGTTTAAAGGTCTTACTTACATCGGCTACGGAGAGCGTGATCACACAGTCATCCGGAACAGCTGATGCTCTCATGCATGCGTCAGTGTTGCATGCCTCGAAACGAGCATAGAAGTAATTTAGCTCGTCTGGTAGGCTCGTGTCACTGGGCAGCTCGCGGCTGTGCTTCCCTTTGTAGTTTGTAATAGTTTGCAAGCCCTGCCACATCCAACGAGCGTCGGAGCCAGTGTAATACGATTCAATCTTAGTCCTGTATTGATGCTTTGCCTGTTTGATAGTTCGTCTGAGGGCATAGCAGGATTTCTTATAAGCGTCCGGGTTAGAGTCCCGCTCCTTGAAAGCGGCAGCTCTACCCTTTAGCTCAGTGCGGATGTTGCCTGTAATCCATGGCTTCTGGTTGGGGTATGTACGTACGGTCACTGTGGGGACGACGTCATCGATGCACTTATTGATGAAGCCAGTGACTGATGTGGTGTACTCCTCAATGCCATCGTAAGAATCACGGAACATATTCCAGTCTGTGCTAGCCAAACAGTCCTGTAGTTTCCGTGCATTGAAGTCCCCGGCCACTACTAGCCACTATCCAGGATGTTTGAATGTGATCAGGCTCCAGGTTCCTACAGTACAATACGCTGACAGAGTAGAGGATGAGAGGGAGGAGAAGACAGAGGTGGAGGTGGAGCAAAAGAAGGGAAGGAGGGAGGGAAGGATAGTTATCGCTCTCTCTTACAAGCCCCTGGGGTTCCATCCATCTTCGCCCTTCTCTGTGGAATCCCATTGAACTGATTTACAGAACGTCCACTGAGACTCTAGTTCTAGGGCTTTGGCTTGGCCTGATTGCTCCATCAAAGCACACCGGGTTTGATTTTGCAAGGCAGAAGTCTCCCCCTCTCTCCCTCTCTCTCCTTCTCGCTCCTTTGTTTTTTCATCCCTTGTTTCTGGACCCGCTCCAGTCGCGCCGCGGCTGCCAACTTTCCGCCTGCGCTCTCTCTCTCCAGAGTGGGCCGCCTCACCGCTGGAGCCACCCAGAGCATTATGGGTATTAGTAAGATCGAGACTTTCATGGCTAAGGCTTACAGTGTGCATCCCAAATGACATCCTATTCCCTATAAAATGCACTAATTTTGACCAGAGCCCTATGGCCTTCTGCTCAAAAGTAGTGCACTATAAAAGAAACAGGGTGCCATTTGAGACATGGCCCTAAAATTCCATGGCTGAGGCTTTAGAATGTGCCAAGCCCATGGCTTCTGCAGTAATGAAAGTGTAATAGTGTGTAGACACACACAGCCAGGAGGTCGGGATGGTGAATTATCCTTCAATTTCGCTGACTCCAGAACAGTAGAAAGGTGGAAGGCCTCATGGACGGGATAGGTTTGTTGTGAACTTGGATCTGTCCTCTGACATCCTTGGAGAAAATAGTGATGATAAGAATTGAAAGAGTAGACTGAGACACTGAAGGAGTCCCTATTTTGCTACATTACTACTGCACAAGCAGTGTGTGTTATGTGGGTGTCTGCGCATGCGTGCGTACGTGCATGTGTGTATGTGTCCATTTATCTGTGTGCCTGTATGTGTTTGTTGGGGAGTGTTTCCCATGGCTTTCGTACAGTTGTTAAGCCCCAGACAGAGTAGCCTCTCTGGAGAGACATTAACCTGCTCAGCATCTCTCTGTTGACTGGGTTCAAAGACAGGAGTCAAGTGTGTCTGCTTATAGTGAAGAGGGAGGAACTAGACCCAGCAGGAGGAGAGACGTGTGTGTTTTTGCTACATACATACACTACTGTTCAAAAGTTTGTGGTCACTTAGAAATGTCCTTGTTTTTGAAAGAAAAGCACATTTTTGGTCCAGTAAAATAACATCAAATTGATTAGAAATACAGTGTAGACATTGTTAATGTTGTAAATGACTATTGTAGCTGGAAACGGCTGATTCTTTATGGACTAACTACATAGGCGTACAGAGGCCCATTATCAGCAACCATCACTCCTGTGTTCCAATGGCACGTTGTGTTAGCTAATCCAAGTTTATAATTTTAAAAGGCTAATTGATCATTAAAAAACCCTTTTGCCATTATGTTAGCACAGCTGAAAACTGTGGTCCTGATTAAAGAAGCAATAAAACTGTCCGTCATTAGACTAGTTGAGTATCTGGAGCATCAGCATTTGTGGGTTCAATTACAGGCTCAAAATGGCCAGAAACAAATAACGTTCTTCTGAAACTCGTCAGTCTATTCTTGTTCTGAGAAATGAAAGCTATTCCATGCGAGAAATTGCCAAGAAACTGAAGATCTCGTACAACGCTGTGTGCTACTCCCTTCACAGAACAGCGCAAACTGGCTCTAACCAGAATAGAAAGAGGAATGGGAGGCCCCGGTGCACAACTGAGCAAGAGGACAAGTACATTAGAGTGCCTCACAAGTCCTCAACTGGCAGCTTCATTAAATAGTACTCTAGTACCCGGGTTGCTGGCCTTCTAGGCAGAGTTGCAAAGACTGGCCAATAAAAATGATTAAGATGGGCAAAATAACACAGACACTGGACAGTATCCCGGAGTCGCCTCTTCACTGTTGACGTTGAGACTGGTGTAGGCTGTCTCGTCGTTGTTGGTAATCAAGCCTACCACTGTTGTGTCATCTGCAAACTTGACGATTGAGTTGGAGGTGTGCTTGGCCACGCAGCCATGGGTGAACAGGGAGTACAGGAGGGGGCTGAATATGCACCCTTGTGGGTCCCCAGTGTTGAGGATCAGCGAAGTGGAGATGTTGTTTCCTACCTTCACCACCTGGCGGCAGCCCGTAAGGAAGTCCAGGACGGTAAGCAAATTGAAGTGGGTCTATGGTAACAGGTAAGGTGGAGGTGATATGATCCTTGACTAGTTTCTCAAAGCACTTCATGATGACAGAAGTGAGTGCAACGGGACGATTGTCATTTAGTTCAGTTACCTTTGCATTCCTGGGTAAAGGAACAATGGTGGCCATCTTGAAGCATGTGGGGACAACAGACTGGGATAGGGAGAGATTGAATATGTCCGTAAACACACCAGCCAGCTGGTCTGCGCATGCTCTGAGGACGCGGCTAGGGATGCCGTCTGGTCGGCAGCCTTGCGTCGGTGGCACTGTATTATGCATATATACCCATACATGCGTGTGTGTGCACTCGTGTGAATCCCTGCCTGCGATTGAGGGAGTATGTGTTTGTGTGTGTCCAAGAATCTCTAAGCCCTGTTATGCAGATGTTTGAGTTTTGCATCTCACTCTCTCTCTCTCTCTCTCTCTCTCTCGCTCTCTCTCTCTCTCTCTCTCTCTCTCTCTCTCTCTCTCTCTCTCTCTCTCCTAATGTATACTGTAGGCAGGCAGGCTAGCCAAATGGACGGGAGGGGAGCTCTGGAAACATCCCATTACAAGTCATATATCACACCTGACAGCACCCATTCTGCGCTGTTTTCATTTCAATCATGAGTGCAGCTGCATGGGAGAACTCAGGGCTGCACCATGTTAACCCCCTATTGCCCAAGACAGCCACAGGTACCCCAATGTAGGGAGGTGGGGAGTCAAAGGTATGAGAAGAAAGGCTACCCTCTCACCTGGTGGTAGCTTTCCTGACTAGTCAATATATCACTTTATTTATCATATGATGGCAGAATAGTCAATGCAGTCTCGACGATACTGTAGAAGTGTATCCTCCTTGCTTAGAAAGGTAGAACAGTATGTTCCATGTCTTGATTTGGACATAAGATAACGGAAACTACTCAAAAATTAAGATCTACCACATCAATTTCTATTTGTCCTGCTCTGAGCCCATTTGTTTGACTCATATTGGTCCTCTAACGAACTACCTTCTCTTGAAATCAAAACAAAGTGAGTGAGAGTGGATTTGTTCTGATTCCTACTTGGAGAACCAGTGTTCTCTGCTCGTAGTGCTTATTTACAGACGATCAAACCCCCGCTTCCACATGTAATCTATCCCACATGCAGTATTTTCCCAGAGAAGTCAATTAAAATGTAGCGTAGTACGGCCAACAGAGAGATGGGAGCAGAACCAATACAGTACCCCCGGTCGATCCAACATACAGCCCGGCCTTTTATGTGATTTGTGGGGTACTCCTGAGGCCTTGCTTCACTTTCGATCCCAGTCCATCTCCGGGATGGGTACAGCTCACATCACAACTTCATGTCTCTGTAAAGTGCTGCAGTGTAAAAACGTATGTCCGCCCTAGACGTTGTGACTTTGGTCTCAGGCCCAGGTTGCCTCCCTCTCCTTCTTTTCTCTTTTCTTCAGCCCCCACCCTCCTCCTCCCCTCCCTCCCTCCCTCCCTCCATCCTCTCCTTCCCTCAGTGGGGAACCTGTTGCCAGGACAGGTAGTGAGGGGCGGAAAAGCGGGGGGACATTCCAGGCCCTGTTGTGCTCTCTCACTCCCTCCCACTCCCCCTCCCTCTCGGAGGAAAACAGCTGTGGCGTCCAGAGGAAACGCTGCCTTTTTTCCCATCAGGCCATTGCCTGTGATGGACAGGGGCCTGGTTTGGCTTGCGCTGCGAGGTAGGATGCAGTTTATGGGCCAGAACACAGAGGGAAAGGGGGTCGGGGGAGGAGGGACAGGCGCCACAGGACAGCTTTTGGCAGAATTTTCTGGCATATTCCCCCGTGGCGTCCGACTTCTTGACCCCAACATGAGAGCGTCATGGGAGATGACTTTGCCCTACACCTTAACCTTTGCCATTCCTTATATGTCCCGTGCTAATATGTCTGGCTCGCAGTCTTTCTGTGTTTTCTTTCAATCAGGTATTAAGTGAAAGTTGATGCTGTGTTATTTCCTTTATCAATTGTGGGACAGATATAATATCTATCCTTCCTTACTATCCTATGTATCTAGCTCAATCTGACCATCAATCATGTCCGGTGCACATGAATAAATACATACAATGGTACACCAAAAATAAGGGTAAGCGAATGAAGCAAATCAAATCTACTTCGAAGCAATCCAGAGTATTTGGAAACATACGTCAAAAATTGAACGTTTGTTTGGGGTAAGTGCTCAAGAACAGCATCTAGTCACAACAAGATCTAGGTGTAAAATGAGTCAGTCAGTACTCACAGACACCTAATAAAGTAAAGAACACATTGGCCTAACGCCTCTCTCTCCCTCTCTCTCTCTGTAGGCCTTTGTCTCCATCTCCCTGCTGTACTGGGGCCTGCAGTCATTCAGCCAATTGATTGCAGTCAAGAAGACGACAACATGAGATTGTCAGGTCCCATTGGCTTACTGTACCTGGCTCCACCAAATGTTTGAAGGACTTTAGCAATGACTTTAGGTAGCCACACTTTGCTATGTATTAACCAACTTACAAGCTTCTATGAATTTAAAGATGATATATAATGAGCATATCTTGCCTCATAACAATAATCGTTAGTGTTTTTAATCAGATAAGCTTATTATGTATGAATGGCCATAGGCACTATACCTTTATGGCCATACGTAGTGTTTCTACGCTTTATCTTATGGGAAGGTAGCTTTTCTGATTTTATTCAAATTATACTGTTATATGCTGCTATTGATTGATTGATTACAATCAATACAATTCATTCCAGTTTAGTGAGCCATTGAGAATATAATGAATGACTTTTAGAACTGTGTCTTTACCTACACCTTTACCAGTACAACAAATACCTCCTAAAACTGCTGGATAACTTTTCCTACGATCCCTTTTTTCATGAAATGTAATATTTTTTACTAAACAGTTTTCTGTTACCAGTTTCACTCATCATTTTAGCTGTTCTGTAGGCCAGCAGTACAGTATGATTGCCTAAATTAGACAAATTTCAGAAATAAACGCTGTATTAGATATTCATGTATTTTATATAACTAAAACTGTGATTAATTCGTATTAGGGTATCTGAATAAGTAACACTACAGTAGAAGCCTTCACTACCATGGGCTGGAAAATAGTTTCAGGATCCTGCACCAGGTGGCACTATTGTTGCCTTAAGACTGCATTCATTTTATAGAAAAGGTTGCCCCTAGACTCTGATCTTGGGTCAGTTTTGTATTTTCCCAAATCATAGTTAAGGTAAGGATTGGAGGAGGAAGATATGTACCTGGGGTTGCCTAATACAGGGTAACTGACAAAATAATAGAAACGCTTGAGTAAACAAGGGATTCAAAGTATATTGAAAACAGGTGCTTCCACACAGGTGTGGTTCCTGAGTTAATTAAGCAATTAACGTCCCATCATGCTTAGGGTCATGTATGAAAATGCTGGGCTGACCATTATTTTGGCTTCTATGGCTATGCCCCCATAGGATGACAATGCCCCCATCCACAGGGCAAGAGGGGTCACTGGAGCAGTTCTGGGGTGACCAGAGACAGTGTTTTCCACCACCATCAACAAAACACCAAATTATGGAATTTTTTATGGAAGAATGGTGTCGCATCCCTCCAATATAGTTCCAGAATATATGCCAAGATGCATTTAAGCTGTTCTGGCTCGTGGTGTCCCAACGCCCTATTAAAACACTCAATTTTGGTGTTTCCTTTATTGTGGTAGTTACCTGTACATCACACCATGGGCAGCTGGCATGGTCATAGAATAAAACAAACAAAAAAACAATGTAGGTGGCCTACCCAATAGAAGCCTAGTTGAACTGCAGAAACGTGAGTAGACTCGTAGCTCTACAGTACATATCTCTGGTGCCTGTTATTCAATGTCCAATGAGCTGTTCACTTACTTACCGATCGGGCAGTAGGTGCCAAGAACTGCAACGCTGCTGGGTCAGCATCCCTGTCGAACGCTTTTGACACCTTGTGGGGTGGGGTGAGGGGGCAATTCAATATTACAAAGGTGTTCCTAATGTTTGGCATACTCAGTGTACACACATCCACAAAGACACACACATATACGTTCATGCTATACACACATCACAACTGCTGCTACCAGACTCTTACTATGACTCCTAAATACTGCACAATTTAAACACTTTCCCCCCAATCCCCCCTTCCCTGAAACACGTGTAAATATTGGACTATACATTGTGCCTTCCTGTATTATACTTACGCTAAAATGTTTATTCAATTCATTTACTTTATGTACGTATTCTTATATTTTATTATTTCTTATTGTTGTGTTGTTGTGTTCGAATCCCGTACATGCGACTAATAAAATTTGAAACAATGTCTCTGCAGTACATGACCACGGTTGGTATAGACGTGTATCAGAGCGACTAGAGTCAGCAGCTGAGCCCTGGTCCTCTGATGCTACTGTTTGTTCTGTTGTTGTTGTGTGAAAACACTGTGAATTATTCAAAACATACAGGATAGCAGACCGTCAGATGGCTTCTGTCTCACATATTCCCTCAGCACTGTTTGATATTGCACTGTCGCTTTTCAAAATGCCAGCATTTTACACAGCATATGCCAAATAAAAGACGTGTTCAATTCAGTCAGTAGTATTTACTGCAGGTTGTTTTGGTGTAGGAAAGAATATCACAAGCACTGTTATTTGGAGATACACAGTTAACAGGATTTTGTCTCTTACCTGTAAGGTAGGCTTAGCCCGAGATGTACTGTTATGGAGTGTAGGCGAGCCTACTCCTTTTTACGTCCAATGACTTTATTTGTTATGTCAATTTTGGCCCTGTGTTTTGATTGATCATGTCACTTGACCTGGATTTTAACCTTTTTTAAGCCTTTTCCAGAAATTATAATTACACAAAAAAAATAAGGAATTGTCATAGGATGGTGCTGGACCATCTGATCCAGGTCATGTGACATGAGCAACCAAAACACAGGGCCCTTATGTTCAGAGGTAAACTGGCTCTGGCAGCCAAAACACAGGGCCCTTATGTTCAGAGGTAAACTGGCTCTGGCAGCCAAAACACAGGGCCCTTATGTTCAGAGGTAAACTGGCTCTGGCAGCCAAAACACAGGGCCCTTATGTTCAGAGGTAAACTGGCTCTGGCAGCCAAAACACAGGGCCCTTATGTTCAGAGGTAAACTGACTCTGGCAGACAAAACAGCCAAATACTACATGTAAATGTGAATTGATTCTCATTGAGATACGGTTCTGGAAACATAAAGCCCTTTATTTTCAAAATAATTTCACAAATGCAAAATATACAGTTATTGTACACGTTTAACTCTGTTTTAACAGTATTTGTCAGTTACAAAACTTTTCTGACGTCCTTCCATTACACACAGGTGTTCGGAGATTCTAGATATCTCATAAGAATAGCTGGTCGTCTCTGCTTTCGTAAACAAGCGCTGTAACATGGACATATGGTCGTGTGGGACCCTAACCATGTAAAGGTGTGTAATAATTTAACAATAATTTTGTTTTTTGAAAATGATTTCTCGCCGATATGAAAGTATCAACGTTTAGACAGAGCATTTGGGCAGCGTCAGACCCCCCCAGCATAAAGGTACTTGTAACATCCATGTAGTCACGGATGGACCCGGGCCCACCCACTGGGGAGCAAGGCCCACCCAATACATTCATATATATTTTTTAATGCTCTACTTGTCAGTGTTCCAAATGGGACATAATTTTTTGTATTTACCTAAACATGCAGGTTAGGGTAAGGGACGGGTTAAGGATAGGGTTTAGGGTAAGGTCATCCCAAGGATCTCTCTTAGCATCTACCATTTGAACACATTTTACCCACAATGCATTTCGCCTTGGAACATGCCATTAGCCTAATGTTCCCCAATTCCCATCTTCCCCCAAAGCCGGCTTGCCTGTAACAATCTCTGACCAGGAAACATGAAGGACCTCTCTCTATAATTACGTGGAAAAACAATTAAGCATTAACATTCCTTTAGCTTAACTATGAGCGTTTTAATTGATAAACATAATCCCTTTTGGTAGCAACATTAAATCATAAAATGCATGAACAGGAAGGGTAACCTATTTGTACCGGGGGACGTGTAGAATGTTGTTTGGCAACAATCCTATTGCCGGCGTTCCGACCACAAACATACGTTTCTTCTCGTTTCACAGGGGATCAACAATATGCAACTTCGGGAAAATATCGGACATTATACAATAAGTAAATGCCTTTCTCATATCCAATAAACAGTTTTAATAAATGGCTTGTTTATCAGCAATCAGCAGTTGAAACAATAACAGCGCTTGCTCCCCCGCCCCTGTAAAAAACTAAGGGATGAGGCTGAAGTAGCCAGAAGAGTTCTGACCTGAGGGTCACAGTAAGAAGGCCTACATTTTTCCCTAGTGGTCGTAGTGCTTGGCTGCCATAATCAGGGCATTGCGGAGCTGAGGCTGGATATGGCTCGACAACGTACCTCAATCAAGGGATGGAAGATGTCGCTGTACTGCTACTTATCCCAGTTGACAAATTTAGATGATTTAAATACTGATCGTTTTTAATTAAGGCACGTTCACACAGATGAGCAGGGACCCTGGGCATCTTTGGTTTTTTTCAGAGTCAGTAGAAAGGCCTCTCCTAAGTTTTCATAACTGTGACCTTAATTGCCTACTGTCTGTAAGCTGTTAGTGTCTTAACGACCGTTCCACAGGTGCATGTTCATGAATTATTTATGGTTCATTGAACAAGCATGGGAAACAGCGTTTAAACCCTTTACAATGAAGATCTGTGAAGTTATATCTGAAATTGAATCCTAACTATTGGTACCTGTAGTAGAATTGGGCTTGTTGCATCTCTACACGAAGCAGTGTTAGTTATAATGGTGTGGGAGAATTCTCCCCCTGGGAAAGACAATTAATAAGAATAAGCTCTCATAAGGTAGGAAACACAATGCCATTAGGAACAGTCCTTTTCCCTTACAAACATAATGAAACCTCTGTATCTGTTTTCCTCCACTTCCACTTGTTCTGTCTCCATCTTAATACTTCATTAGACGGACTGAACTAAAATGTAAATTAATGCAATAAGACTCAAACTGTATGAATGTCCACTATACTGCATGGCACACCATGTGCATCTGTTCCCTAGTCCCAGAATACTATGTATCAAGTAGTGACATCATACATTAAGGATGCCCATAGGTGTAAAACCTAGTACACAACACCACTATTTGTGAGATTTCCTGAATGAGATATTGTACAGTAATTGTATTGTACCTGAATTGTTTTGTTTTGGCCTTTTCAATAGCTGCACTGAGAGACAGCATGGTATACCTGTAAGTGATATCAACACAACAGTGTCTTGTGTTATAACAGCGTCATTTTGTCAGTTGTACACGTTGATACTAGCTATATTCTTATGACATCTGTTATGTAGTTAGTATGACATATAGCTTTTATGATCGAAGTTTACAAAAAGCCTTTTCTCTGACTAAAGAAAATATTGTTTCCTCTCTATCTCAGTCTAAAACGATCCAAACAGTTCCATGATATCATCCAACAAATGAATGTCTTCTACAGGCCCACGTGTATCACTTGCAGACAGAGTTATTGGGTGAGTAAAGCATCTCTGCATCTCCCGCGGGGAACACCAAGCCTTCAACACAAGATCTCAGCACAATGCATAGACACTAATGCTATTTACTGTCATAATGTCTTCCAAGAATGAATGCTTCTTCGTCGGAACGCTTGATTCAATCTCTGTTCTATTCTTGTCTTAAACGTCCCCCACTGAATAATACTCCAGGATGAATTCCGAGTAAACGCCTATAGTATGGACAAGGATGGCACAGTATATTGTAATATACACTATATAAACAAAAGTATGTGGACACCCCTTCAAATTAGTGGATTTGGCATTTTCAGCCACACCCCTTGCTGACAGGTGTATTAAATCGAGCACACCGCCATGTAATCTCCATAGACAAACATTGGCAGTAGAATGGCCCTTACTGAAGAGCTCAGTGACTTTTAACGTGACACCATCATAGGATGCCACCTTAACAAGTCAAATAATTGCCCTGCTAGAGCTGCCACAGTCAACTGTAAGTGCTGTTATTGTGAAGTGGAAATGTCTAGGAGCAACAACGGCTCAGGCGCAAAGTGGTAGGCCACACAAGCTCACAGAATGGGACCACTTAGTGCTGAAGCTCGTAGCGTGTAAAATTTGTCTATCCTCGGTTGCAGCACTCACTACCGAGTTCCAAACTGCCTCTGGAAGCAACGTCAGCACAGGAACTGTTCGTCGGAAGCTTCATGAAATGAGTTTCCATGGCCAAGCAGCAGCACTAAAGCCTAAGATCACCATGCGCAATGCCAATGCCAGCAGATGGGCAGAGCCACAATGACAAAAGTGATTTTTCTTCTCCCACTGCCATACAATGTTCTAGTGACTCATGTTATGGTAATAGCCTTGTGCTACCAACTGTCAGTATGGCACTGAAGGGGGTAGTACACATACCACACACACACACACACACACACACACGCCCAGTGCAACTGGGTCCTGGACTTTCTGACGTGCCACCCCCAGGTGGTGAAGGCAGGAAACGACATCTCCACCCCGCTGATCCTTAACACTGGAGCCTCACAAGGGTGCGTTCTCAGCCCTCACCTCTACTCCCTGTTCACCCATGACTGCGTGGCCATGCACGCTTCCAACTCAATCATCAAGTTTACAGATGATACTACAGTGGTAGGCTTGATTCCCAACAACGACGAGAAGGCCTACAGGGAGGAGGTGAGGGCCCTCGGAGTGTGGTGTCAGCAAAATAACCTCTCACTCAACGTCAACAAAACAAAGGAGATGATTGTGGACTTCAGGAAACAGCAGAGGGAGCACCCCCCCATCCACATCGACGGGACAGTAGTGGAGAAGGTGGAAAGTTTTAAGTTTCTCGGCGTACACATCACGGACAAACTGAAATGGTCCACCCACACAGACAGTGTAGTGCAGAAGGCACAACAGCGCCTCTTCAACCTCAGGAGGCTGAAGAAATGTGGCTTGTCACCTAAAACACTCAGAAACTTTTACAGATGCACAATCGAGTGCATCCTGTTGGGCTGTATCACCGCCTGGTATGGCAACTGCACCGCCCTCAACCGCAAGGCTTCCCAGAGGATAGTGCGGTCTGCACAATGCATCACCGGGGGCAAACTACCTGCCCTTCCAGGACACCTACAGCACCATGGGTCCACGCAGCCGGCATACCGCTCAGGAAGGAGACGCGTTCTGACTCCTAGAGATGAATGTACTTTGGTGCGAAAAGTGCAAATCAATCCCAGAACAACAGCAAAGGACCTTGTGAAGATGCTGGAGGAAACAGGTACAAAAGTATCTATATCCACAGTAAAACGAGTCCTATATCGACATAAACTGAAAGGCCGCTCAGCAAGGAAGAAGCCACTGCTCCAAAACTGCCATAAAAAATCCAGACTACGGTTTGCAACTGCACATGGGGACAAAGATCGTACTTTTTGGAGAAATGTCCTCTGGTCTGATGAAACAAAAATATAACTATTTGGCCATAATGACCATTGTTATGTTTCGAGGATAAAGGAAGCTCGGGGGTGACAGCATC
Source organism: Hucho hucho (assembly GCA_003317085.1). Lineage (NCBI taxonomy): Eukaryota > Metazoa > Chordata > Actinopteri > Salmoniformes > Salmonidae > Hucho > Hucho hucho. The sequence continues at coordinate 555,209 of QNTS01000580.1, forward strand.
ATGTTGTGGAGGTGCTTTGCTGCAGGAGGGGCTGGTGCACTTCACAAAATAGATGGCATCATGAGGAGGGAAATTATGTGGATATATTGAAGCAACATCTTAAGACATCAGTCAGGAAGTTAAAGCTTGGTTGCAAATGGGTCTTCCAAATGGACAATGACCCCAAGCATACTTCCAAAGTTGTGGAAAATGGCTGAAGGACTAGCGGCAGGTAGCCTAGTGGTTAGAGCATTGGACTTGTAACCGAAAGGTTGCAAGGTCAAGTCCCCAAGCTGACAAGGTAAAAATCTGTCCTTCTGCCCCTGAACAAGGCAGTTAACCCACTGTTCCTAGGCTGTCATTGAAAATAAGAATTTGTTCTTAACTGACGTGCTAGTTAAATAAAGGTATAAAGGCCATCACAAAGCCCTGACCTCAATCCCAGAGAAAATTTGAAAAAGTGTGTGTGAGCAAGGAGGCCTACAAACCTCACTCAGTTACACCAGCTCTGTCAGGAGGAATGAGGAAAAAAATTCACCCAACTTATTGTGGGAAGCTTGTGGAAGGCTACCTGAAACATTTGGCCCAAGTTACACAATTTAAAGGCCAATGCTACCAAATACCAATTGAGTGTATGTTAACTTATGACCCACTGGGAATGTGATGAAAGAAATAAAAGCTGTAATAAATCATTCTCTCTACAATTATTCTGCCATTTCACATTCTTAAAATAAAGTGGTGATCCTAACTGACCAAAGACAGGGAATTTTTACTAGGATTAAATGTCAGGAATTGCGAAAAACTGAGTTTAAATGTATTTGGCTAAGGTGTATGTAAACTTCCGACTTCAACTGTTTATACTGTTCTACTGCATGTACTGCATCTTGCCTATGCCGCACGGCCATCGCTCATCCATATATTTATATGTACATATTCTTATTCACCCCTTTACATTTGTGTGTATAAGGTAGTTGTTGTGAATTTGTTAGATTACTTGTTAGATATTACTGCATTGTCAGAACTAGAAGCACAAGCATTTTGCTACACTCGCATTAACATCTGCTAACCATGTGTATGTGACCAATAAAATTGTATTTGATTTGATTTGACTAGGGACCCATATTGTAGTTGCTGTAGTATACTGGGGATGGCACTTATGTAATACCCTATTATTATACACAGCCAGCCAGCCAGCCATACTAGACTCCAACCACTATACTGTGGCTATATTTAGCATAGAGAGGGAAGAAGCTTTAGGTGGGGTAGTCATTATATGTGTTTGTTGAAATAGCATACTTCCTTCCATATGTCTATTTGTGAGACAACATGCTTTGCCATCCATTAGTGAGTCTAGGTCATAGGATTACTGTACAGATATCGTAAAAGTATCTGTACAGTGAAAACAAACAATATTCTGTTAACTCACATCCAAGTAATGTATTTGACTCGTCCTATACTCGCATTTGTGGCCATTGAACATGATGTCATGTTGGATCATTGGCTGAGCTGGCCAATCAGCAGTCTACCCACATGAATATGTTTAATGACCGGTATACACACACACCATTCAATTTGTTGGAGTGCTCCTACACCATTCCAACAGAGAAAAGTTGCTTTTTAACATATTTAATAAAAAATCATTTGAAAGGAAAACTATTTCACTCATATTGTAATTTATTATAGGTCATATTTAATAGTAATCTGGAAACACTGGACAGTTACTTTAAATATAGCTTATATCTTTAGTATATAGCTTGTATAATGTGTTTACAGTATACAGCTTATATACAGTTCATAGCTTCATCATATAGCTCTATATTTGTTAAGTAATAATATTTGATTAGTAAGCCCACAGGCTAATCTCATCTGTGTGGTGGATGATCTACAGAAGACAACAGTCAATTCTACAGTGATGCTAAGATCAATAACGATTGTGTCAGGAAATGGAATGACGTAGGTCTAATCTATGTCCTGGTTCATACTTTGCTTGAGTGACTATTCATTCCCACGGCGACTGACTGTTTTCATTCATAGTAGGGATGATGTAAGCACGGCATAACAGACAGGCAATCTGACTCATCTAGCTACTGCATGTTGATCATAATGCAATTCTATTAGCATTTACGTAGTGGTGCTTTCATGTCGTTCAGCCACCATTGTTTTGGTCTGCGTCACTGGGTCCATCCATAGCATGGATGGGTGATGCGTGTGGGTGGATGCTCCCTCCAAAAAAAAAAGCCAGCCACTACCACCCTACTATATACACTAATTGCACATTCATGGGTTAGCACTAACATACTCTGTATAGTAAATCTATATTGAATTTGAAACCTGGAGTGGAATATGACAAGTACATGTTCTATATTGCTGATAAAATGTGATAAACAGCTGCTAGGGAATGATATGTTCTCTATGTCAATGTGATGAGCATTCTCCCAACCCCCGACTGTCACATGGGAGAAAATGTCAATACCTAGGCTGGAGCCAGGCCCACTGGCAAACAACACAAATACCCTTGGCCTCGGACGGCTAAAGACTGAGAGAGAGCCTGTAGGTGTTTCTGAAAACATAAACGGTATTGGCAGATTTGGCACATTGGTCAATGATTTTGCCTCTATTTTCGCTCATTGTTTCAGGCATCTGATATACACTGAGAGTTAAGTGTCAAATGAGACAACCATTATTTGGGAGGTTGTGTGAAAGGTGTGGGGGCGATAGATAGCTGACTATGTATAATCCGGGGCTGTTAAATGAATTGGTGGGTATTAGCTTTGGTCCAAATAGCAGAGTAGACTGCTGGGAGGCATAGTGTTTTGTCCGACATGTTCTCTCTTTTGTAAGGCTGGTACATAACAGCAGCAAGTATGAGTAGAAATAATGTCACTGCTTTTCAGCAATAGCTATTATTGTATTCATATGTTGTGTGCTTCCTTGGTGAACACTTGTCGTCAAACTATAATATATTGTAGCCCTCCAGTCTTTTCCCTTTGCATTTCAGCTACAGCCATAGAAAACATGTACTGTATTTGAAGTATCTAAAATGTCAAGGACCCTGCCTATCATTTTTCCTATTGATTCTGAATGTAATTGGCCTTGGGCTGCTGTCCAATAGCCCTCCACAGCTGCAGCACCACAGAATATTACTCCTGATTCATGTCTGTTGAACACGACACCCCCTCCCCTTGCCCCTTTCACATCCCATCAGTTCAATCAAGAGGTGTTCCCACAGGTCGCCGCGGTTACCACCTGCCTGCTGAATGCTAATGGTGACAAGCGCCACGGCAACGGGAGAGAGAGAGAACGGAAGAGAGAAAGTGAGGGATAGGGAAAGTGGGAGAGAGAAAGAGTGTGAGAGAAAGTGTGGGAGAGAGAGAGCACGAGAGAGAGCGAGCGAGAGCACGAGAGAGAGAGAGAGAGAGTGGGAGAGAGAGTGTGGGAGAGAGAGAGCACGAGAGAGAGAGAGAGAGCACGAGAGAGAGCGAGAGAGAGAGCACGAGAGAGAGAGAGCGCGAGAGAAAGAGCGAGAGAGAGCACGAGAGAGAGCGCGAGGGAGAGAGAGAGCACGAGAGAGAGAGAGAGCATGAGAGAGAGAGCACGAGAGAGAGAGAGCGGGAGCTCAGGACATAAGCCTCACGAGGGAATAGAGGGGGAGCAGAAAGAAGAGGAGAGGAGGGATAAGGGTGACGTAAGCAGTGAGTATGGGAACTGATTATCATTGCGGACAAGCTGAGATCGTTCTGTGCTTTTTATCACTCTCTCCCTCTCACACACACACTCCCCCTTTTTCTATTGGAGTTTCTATCCTCTAGCACTGACTGCTTCTGAACAAACACACACTTACACACACAAACACAGCCACACACGCATACTCTTACACACACAGCAGACAGGGGGGGGTCTAACACACACACTCACAAACACACACGCTCACATACACACCATCTGATGACAAACCCTCTACGCTCTCCTCCAGTACTTTCAGCGGGGACATGCTGTGAGTGAGTGTGTGTATTTGTATGTGAGCGTGTGAGAAAGAGCAAGACACGTGTGTGTGAGAGTGTGTAAGTGTCATCTGTAAACATCTGTCTGGAAGACTACTCCCTGCTCCCGGCAGTTTGCCTTGGCTATCCAGCAGGTGAGTATCATGTTGATACTGCAGTCTATTGTTTGTTTGTTCATTGACTGTAATGCGAGTGTGTATTTAGTGTGTGTGTAATGTAGTGGGTGTATTTGTTAATGTGTAATGTCAGCTACTGTATCGCTGGTGTCTCTTGCAGCAGAATCCTCTACCGGGTGTGATATTGCCGATTAATTAAGTGATAGATACAGCAACAGTGTTTGATAACCTGCGGTTGCATCACTGGAAATGAATCAAGCCTATCAGTATCACAGTGCTGCTACTACAGATACAGTTCACTGCTCGTGGATTTAGCGTAGAGAAATGTACTAAAGGGTTGTCACGGTTTTCCGATGGAGCGGACCAAGACGCAGTGAGGTTTCCAGTATACATACTTTAATTAAAGTGCAAACTGGCAAAAAAAAAATATATATATATATATATATATATATATATATATATATATATAAACTAAACAAAGAACAAACCGGTACACACACAAATGCAAACAATAACCCACAAGGCAAGTGGGGCAGGGAACCAACTTAAATAGGATTCCCAATTAGAGACAACGACTAACAGCTGCCTCTAATTGGGAACCCAAACCAACCAACATAGAAATATAACCATAGACCCAAAAACACCCCTGATCACGTCCTGACCAAAAACACCAATGAGCAGCCAAAAGGGCTATCTATGGCCAGGACGTGACAAGGGTTGAAGTACTGCTGTGATACTGTTGTTGCAGTTCTATGGACATTATGATGAGGATATGTGCATTACACTGTATGTATACCAGTGGAGGCTGGTGGGAGGAGCTATAGGAGGACAGGCTCATTGTAATGGAATGGAATGGAAAGGAAAGGGAAAGGGGGATACCTAGTCAGTTGTACAACTGGATGCCTTCAACGGAAATGTGTCTTCCGCTTTTATCCCAACCCCTCTGAATCAGAGAGGTGCGGGGGCTGCCTTAATAGATGTCAATGTCTCAGACTAGAGGGAATGGAGTCAAACGTGGTTTTCATATGTTTTATGTGTTTGATACCATTCCATTTATTCCATTCCAGCCATTACATTGCGCCCGTCCTCCTATAGCTCCTCTCACCAACCTCCAATGATGTAAAAGGATTATAAACAGTAGAGAATGAGAATCATTTTGATCATTTTGCTTTCCTGTACATCTAACACTCGTAGGGAATGGATTGTAAACGTGAATTACAAGACAAATATAACAACTAGTATTTATGATAGCAATAAGTACGAGTCCTAGAGAGGGATTGCAGAGTAGCGATATGTATTTGTCACACAAGCAATAGATCACAGTTTATGGGAGTACCAATGCCTGTAGCGATTCGATTGACTACTGTGATTTTTTGCAGTCTAAATAGAGTAATAATTCATACATGGCGCCACATTATGGTCTATTTAGCCACAGATACTGAATGTATTTCAGAGATTTACAGCATAGTCTTCTTAAGTCATCTGTCAATACTGAACAATTGCATCAATAATGTATATATAGTGCATTCGGGAAGTATTCAGACCTCTTGACTTTTTCCACATTTTGTTACGTTATAGCCTTATTCTAAAATTTATTAAATTGTTATTTTCCCTCATCAAGCTACACACAATAACCCATAATGACAAAGCAAAAATGTTTTTTTGAAATGAAATGAAATGTCACATTTACTTAAGTATTCAGACCCTTTACTCAGTACTTTGTTGAAGCACCTTTGGCAGCGATTACAGCCTCAAGTCTTATTGGGTATGACACTACAAGCTTGATACACCTGTATTTGGGGAGTTTCTCCAATTCTTCTCTGCAGATCCTCTGAAGCACTGCCAGGTTGGATGGGGAGCGTCGCTGCACAGCTATTTTCAGGTCTCTCTTCGATCGGTTTCAAATCCGGGCTCTGGCTGGGCCACTGACATTCAGAGAGTTATCCTGAAGCCACTCCTGCGTTGTCTTGGCTGTGTGCTTAGGGTCGTTGTCCTGTTGGAAGGTGAACCTTCGCACCAGTCTGAGGTCCTAAGTGCTCTGGAGCAGGTTTTCATCAAGGATCTCGCTTCACTTCATGCTCCGTCCATCTTTCCCTCGATGCTGACTAGTCTCCCAGTCCCTGCTGCTGAAAAACATCCCCACAGCATGATGCTGCCACCACCATGCTTCACCGTAGGGATGGTGCCAGGTTTCCTCCAGACGTGACGCTAGGCATTCAGGCCAAAGAGTTCCATCTTGGTTTCATCAGACCACAGAATGTTGTTTCTCAAGGTCTGAGAGTCCTTTAGGTGCCTTTTGGCAAACTCCAAGCGGGCTGTTGTGCCTTTTACTCAGGAGTGGCTTCCGTCTGGCCACTCTACCATAAAGGCCTGATTGGTGGAATGCTGTAGAGATTATTGACCTACTGGAAGGTTCTCCCATCTCCACAGAGGAACTCTGGAGCTCTGTCATAGTAACCATCGGGTTCTTGGTCACCTCCCTGACCAAGGCCCTTTTCCCCTGATTGCTCAGTTTGGCCGGGCGGCCAGCTCTAGGAAGAGTCTTGGTTCCAAACTTCTTCCATTTAAGAATGATGGAGGCCACTGTGTTCTTTGGGACCTTCAATGCTGCAGACATTTTTTGGTATCCTTCCCCAGATCTGTGCCTCGACACAATCCTGTCTTGGAGCTCTACGAACAATTCCTTCAACCTCATGGCTTGGTTTTTGCTCCGACATGCATTGTCAACTGTGGGACCTTATATAGACAGGTGTGTTTTCTTTTCATAATCATGTCCAGTCAATTTAATTTACCACAGGTGGACTCCAATCAAGTTGTGGAAACATCTCAAGGATGAGCAATGGAAACAGGTTGCAGCTGAGCTCAATTTCAAGTCTCATAGCAAAGGGTCTGAATACTTATGTAAATAAGGTTAAACAAAAATGTAATACCTTATTTATTATAAAAACATATTTTTGCTTTGTCATTATGGGGTATTGCGTATAGATTGATTAGAATATATTTTTTAAATCCTTTTAGAATAAGGCTGTAAGGTAACAAAATGTGGAAAAAGGGAAGGGTTCTGAATACTTTCCGGATGCACTGTACGTGTCCATGCATATTCAAGTGTCTCAAGGGTTCCTTAAGGTTAGAACTGTGCGTTTACTATGGGTATGTTCAGGACATCCACATGCCTGTACACAGATACACATATATGCGCAGACACACACATGCACGCATAATAATTCACGCATACTAGTACACACACACGGATGATTTCATGCCAGCTCTTTCATTATGAAATAGTTGTGAACTGAGGTGGTAAAATACTTCTACATGTAACATTCAGCTTCAGTAGCCCACAGAACACAATACCCCAGGCTATATACTGTAGCAACTGACTACCCCAAAACACTCATTCACACACACACTCACACATGATTTATTTCTCTTTACATTAATGTGTAATGCTTTTTGAACCCTTCCTGTCAATGCCGGTGTGTGTAGCTGGTGTATAAAGTCAGGCGCAAGAAAGCAGAGATGAGTGAACAACGTATTTAATCCAAATATGGAAAAAGATATCAAAATACAACGTGCCCTAAAACACACGGGCAAAAAAAACAGCCGTATAAAATCCGACAAATGAACAACAAACACTCACACACAAAAAACATGGGGAAAACAGAGGGTTAAATAATGAACATGTAATTTGGGGAACTGAAACCAGGTGTGTAAAACAAAGACAAAACAATTGAACATGAAAAATGGATCTGCGATGGCTAGAAGGCCGGTGACGTCGACCGCCGAAAACCGCCCGAACAAGGAGAGGGACCGACTTCGGCGGAAGTTGTGACACTTTCCAGTAGTTACAGTAGTTACAGTAGTTAGAATGTAGTACAGGTTAAGTTTACAGTAAGCATATCTTGTATTGTGCTAACCCATTAAGTGTGTGTGTGTGTGTGTGGGAGGGGGTCTACTGCAAGGGAAAAGTGGCATAACATCCCCTCTTTTCTGACACTGTCCAATCTTATGTCACCATGGCATTGTCCATAATCAGTGAAGCCAGCTGGCTGTCCCCTGGCAGCCGGCCCATCATTCTGTTGTTGTCAACAGGACTAGCAGCAGTCCTGGACAATCATGACTTAAACTCTTACATGTCCCTTATACTGTCTGTCATAAATGCTTCTTTACCCATAAACTAAATGTTGTCCTAGGTACAGCTGTATGATCTTATTTTGAGCCAGTTTGCTAAAGCAGGCAACAGGAAATGTGAATTATTATGTGGATTATAATTAATGGACATTTTTGTAGGGGTTGATACATTTTTCGTAAGGGAAAATAAAGCCTGAAATTTTAAATGTCCTGCTTTGCAGGAAAGTTCTCCTGTAACAGGGTGATCAAATTAAGATCCTACATCTGTAAGTAGGACAGACGTCAAATAATGCATTGAGTTGGTGAGTTCATGTTGGACATTGACATGCCATTTAGCAAATTACGAGCTAGCTATAGCACATAGTGCGGGATAGGACAAGATAGCATTACCTTGGCTGTCAGTCGTACTAAGAGTCATGTACAGTGGGGCAAAAAAGTATTTAGTCAGCCACCATTTGTGCAAGTTCTCCAACTTAAAAAGATGAGAGAGGCCTGTAATTTTCATCATAGGTACACTTCAACTATGACAGACGAAATGAGAAAAAGAAATCCAGAAAATCACATTGTAGGATTTTTAATTAATTTATTTGCAAATTATGGTGGAAAATAAGTATTTGGTCACATACAAACAAGCAAGATTTCTGGCTCTCACAGACCTGTAACTTCTTCTTTAAGAGGCTCCTCTGTCCTCCACTCGTTACCTGTATTAATGGCACCTGTTTGAACTTGTTATCAGTATAAAAGACACCTGTCCACAACCTCAAACAGTCACACTCCAAACTCCACTATGGCCAAGACCAAAGAGCTGTCAAAGGACACCAGAAACAAAATTGTAGACCTGCACCAGGTTGGGAAGACTGAATCTGCAATAGGTAAGCAGCTTGGTTTGAAGAAATCAACTGTGGGAGCAATTATTAGGAAATGGAAGACATACAAGACCACTGATAATCTTCCTCAATCTGGGGCTCCACGCAAGATCTCACCCCGTGGGGTCAAAATGATCACAAGAACGGTGAGCAAAAATCCCAGAACCACACGGGGGGACCTAGTGAATGACCTGCAGAGAGCTGGGACCAAAGTAACAAAGCCTACCATCAGTAACACACTACGCCGCCAGGGACTCAAATCCTGCAGTGCCAGACGTGTCCCCCTGCTTAAGCCAGTACATGTTCAGGCCCGTCTGAAGTTTGCTAGAGAGCATTTGGATGATCCAGATGAGGATTGGGAGAATGTCATATGGTCAGATGAAACCAAAATANCCTCTGTCATTGCCAACAAAGGGTATATAACAAAGTATTGAGATAAACTTTTGTTATTGACCAAATACTTATTTTCCACCATAATTTGCAAATAAATAAATTAAAAATCCTACAATGTGATTTTCTGGATTTCTTTTTCTCATTTCGTCTGTCATAGTTGAAGTGTACCTATGATGAAAATTACAGGCCTCTCTCATCTTTTTAAGTTGGAGAACTTGCACAAATAGTGGCTGACTAAATACTTTTTTGCCCCACTGTACTTGTCTGATGTAATACTTATGATAGCATGAAACATGCATTCATTAGGGGGTTCAGGAAGTATTATGAATAAACAAGTCCTCGGTCTCTAATTGACTGACAGACTGATTTACTTTTTGGTTACAGATGAACATAAGCCTTTCTTGTGAGGATCAATATACAGCCATTTTATGCAATTTTATGACCAGTGATGATGGAATGAATGTCAGAACCCAAACCAAATCTCTTTCTGTTAACAGTCTGCCACAAGAGACAATGATGAAAGAGGCCTAACAACTTAACATGTTTTTCTACGTTCTGTTCCAGAGAGTGGACTGTGGGCTGATAGTTTGGGGATGTGAGGGAGAAGAGGACTCATCACAATGACCAACCAGGACAAGTGGGTCACTCTGACCCCAGCTGAATTCTCCCTTCTGCAGGAGTACGCTCAATGTAAGTCTGTGTCTCTGACAGTGTGTGTGTGTGTGTGTGTGTGTGTGCTTAATTGAAAATTGAAAATTGAATCTAGTCAGGTATAAAATGTGACACTGGATTAGTAAACTACTGTAGAGCCCATCTCAGCAGTATGTCCTAATCGATTTTCCTACTGCTTGACTAAGGAAGGATAACAGTGCCCAGTTACTGTAATGGTGACTGCATAAGAGCAGAGAATATTTCCATGCACTGCCACTACATGATGAAACCCAGCCTAATCCAACTTGATTTGGTGTAAAGCTCAAACAGTACAAACCCCCCTCTTTCTCTGATGACTTGGAATCATCCATATGTCTGTAATCTGTTATTGGCGCCCCTTCTGATTTTGCAGCATACCAGCTCAAGCATTAAATTTGTGTGGTGCTCTGGTGCTGTTTATGTTAAAACATTATTTATCATAACACAAAAGCTTCCCCTGCGGGCCAAAGAGAGTTATGAACGTCTTGAAGTTATACTGCAAGTATTCAGGTTTTTGGAAATGAAAAATTTGACTGTGCAAGTTTTGAGATGGATGATTTTGTTGCCTTTCAGTGGGAATAGTGAGATATACTGAAACCCTTTCTTGCGTTGGTTGTTTCCAGGGTAACAATTAGGTTTAGTAACATTGTTATTTTCAATATTTATTATATTTTGGTTTTAAAATAGTTTTTGGAAAAGGAAGGAATCTCAAAAGACTTCCCACATAACCACAACAATAAGAACTTCATCCCAGTATAGTAGAGGAGAATAAAACAACAGAGCTAATTTGAGCAGCAATAAGGACCCTAAATCTATATAGTGTCTTAACTGGAGGTTATTTTATTAGGTATTCACAGACCTCAGTCCAAATCTAAATAAGGAATGCTTTTTGCCTGTGATCTCTTCTGCAGGCAAAGGGTTTCACTTGGCCATGACATCTCTCTCGTTAATTGCTCTACGCGTTTTGACATTGTTTCGCCGACTGTAAGCAGCTCTCCAGCCTCTACTGTCAATGATTGGGATTGTTTTTCTTCTGCAGTGTTTACCAGGGGCGCAACTTTGGTTTTAGAAGTGGGGGGGGACATAGGATCAGATTTAATATTGCAGATAGATTGTGGCTTCTATCAATGTAATTGTCTGCATCATTTCCAATCCCCCATGTATTTTTTGTAAATATTTTACATAAATGTATATATTTACAAAATATATATATATGATGCAGACAATTTACATCTGCAATATTAAAGCTGATCTACCCCCTAAAAAGAATCCAGCTCCACTATAATGTCTGAAAGTCTGAGAAGAGACAGGGTATGGGACCGGGGGGAAATGCGAAGGAAAGAAAGAGTGAGGGACAGTGTGTGATAGAGAGATTTGGATAATCGTGTTTCAATGGGCTCACAGCTAGTCATTATGCTCCCTGTGCAGCGACAGGTTGTAAAATATCCCATTCTCCGAGCTGCAACAATGAACCTTCCGCAGTTTCCACCTCTCCCTCCCTCTTTTTCAGTCCCTCCAGCTCACTTTAGCCCCTCCCCCACACACCCTTGTCATTAAAAGGTGAAGTGAGCTCTATTGCACACTTTCCTCACTCCACATACTGTGTGAGCACTAATACTCTACAGTCTACTTCACTGCAGTTATGACTTCATAATCAGAGACGATTATTAGAATGGATTTTTTTGCACAGTGACATTTTGCGGTTTGTATTTTCCCAGGTGCTGTGTAAAAGAACACCGATGTGACATGCATTTTGGCCTAAAGTAACCTAGGCTAAGTCATTTCCTATGAAGTGTTAGTGTTAGGACGACAACGTGACAGTTTTTTGACCATGTAGAGGAGTGATAAAAAAATGTGTGAGTTAATACTTTTTAACTTCTTTTTGGTGGGTTTATCACACAGGCACCCAGTCACACGTTTCATGGTCTCACGTGGTCATCCTTCCAAATCTAGTCCTGTTGCTCCAGAAGCTACAAATATCATAATAGAACAGCTAGAATAATATAATAAAACAGTGTCTACACCAGGGGCCCAAATGGACCAGTCCTGCCAGGACCCTCCTGGGGCTACACTCCCATAGTTAGAAAATATAGGAAGAGACCATGACAGGAACCAGACCAAATGGACCAGGCAGAGGAGTCTGACCTCCTACCGGTTCCAGAGTCTGGTGGTTCCTCCTGTAATTTCGATGCGGTCTGGTGGGTGTCAGATCTAATTCCTCCTGAGCTGTAGACTGGACCTTTTGCACTCAAACTCCAAGTTTAGAGATAATTGGATGAGATCCCGCAGTGGGATCTCCCTTCACGGACATGATATCAACTGCTATTTAATGGGAAGCCTTTATGGTTATAACATGTGTTGAGTGTTTTTCTTTTAGACTCAACCAAGAAGCTAAAAGATGTGCTGCAGGAGTTCCATGGAGATGGAGTGTTGGCGAAATATAACCCAGAGGAGGTAGTCTTTCTTTCCATAAGACACTGTTCTGGTAGTGATGTGGCATCATTAGCATTGCATGAACCATTGTAGAACTATTTTGAACTATATTTCACCTCAGACCGATATATCTTTGTTTAGTTTTGGAATTTGAAAGTAAGAGGCACTACTTACTTTGGTTATAGTGGAAATGCCAAAAATGTCACACCATGGTTGTTTGTATGCTTTTCAGGATATGAGTAACTTACTTTTTTAAAACTTGACTTATTGAGATGCCTAATGTCTTTATTCAATGCTGCGTAGAAGAAAGACATACTCAATCAGGTAATGCATTCCTTGTTCTCCCTGGCATGATTTGGTAATGATATGGTTATCAAAGCTTCCTTCATGGGAATTATACCAACCAGGATCATGTTCTGTGTCTTGTTTCAGGAGATTGACTTTGAAGGCTTCAAGGTCTTCATGCATACATTTCTGGAGAGCGAGTTGGCAGAGGAGTTCTGTCAACACCTCTTCTTATCATTCAGTAACACGGGACCAAAACCCAGCCCCTCTTCAATTGACAAGCCCAGAGTTACTGGTAAGACCCTGCACTTTAGCTATAACCTTCAGATGATGTCCCTAAGGGGCAAAGTAGCTTTTATATTGTCTGTGTGCGCTGTTACTGAATTTTTAAAGCTACTTTGCCCTTAGGACCACCGTACCTTCACTTCAGATAAAAGCAAAGGAACAGATCAAGAAGGCATAGAAACTATGACCCCAGCAGCAGACAAATAAAAGCCTAAAGTTGTTTAGGTCTGCTTTAGTTTTTACTCCTACCACAAAGAGCATGTTCACTGGGTGATAGATACTGTTGTGATTGGTTCAGTATTGTTAACTCGGTCGTCAGACCACCCCAGATTGCCTTGTTGTCGTGGACTGTAGCTTACAGGCAAGTCATTGAGTGCAGTGCATGTAGCCACAGCTTGTACTTTTTCACAAAATGTCCAAACTGTACATGTCCTGAGGTACTAACTACAATCATCATAAACTAAAACTGTGCTGTCTAGTCAACATTTACGACCGTAATATTGGCAAAAACCACACCTATATAACATCTGCAATCAATTTCACAAAATGAATTGAGATTTATTGGTAGACACTTTGAAAGACAGTTTGAGGTTGACATTAGAGGCATAAGCTCAGCAATGATCCTAACCGGCCTACATTTTGACCTTCTTCTCTGGCCTTCTTCTCTCTGCAGGCCTCAAGCTGATCAAAGGGAACTCGACCCCTCTGAAGGTGCCCACTCTACCCAGGACTCTGCCCAGACCTCTAGGCATGGTTCAACTGAAGGACATTGTCTGCTACCTCTCACTGCTGGAGGGTGGCCGACCCGAGGACAAACTGGAGTGTGAGTACTAACGATTGTTTTTCCTCTAAAAGATGAATATACTGGAGCTAGGATTTAGGATTTCCAGAACAATAATGTTATTTTGTGGTTTACACATGAGAATAATAACATTTGTGTACCGTAAATACAAACACTCATAGCCAAACGAGATAGAGCTTCATCCCAATACACTGCTATATATTTCTCATTACCTAAGCAGGAGTAGAAGTCTAGCCTTTTCACTGTAGTCTACTTGAATCATTATGTTTACTGAAAGCCCTTATTAGCATTGCCATAGTATCTCTTTATTCTACTTAAAATTTAGATGTGTACTTATTTATTTATGAGATTATATTAGATAATTGAACATCAGACTTTTTATGTGTTCTTTATAATTCTCATCCAACTGCTGAATAATTGAAGAACAGAGCCGTTCATTAAGCATTAAGTGTGTTAATAATTTAGCTGGTCTGGTCCAGGGAGCACATCATTGGTTTAGCCTTGGATGCTACAGTGTCTCTCCTTGTAGAGAGAATCCCACTCTGCCCACCCTACCCCTCCAGCCTCAATGATGTCTTGTGCAGCTAAATAGGGCCCTCTGCTGGTTCTTCTAAGAATGACTGGTTTCAATTTACTCTTACGGTACATTCATTTTAGCTGCTATATGTAGGTCTACATACGTTGTGCAAAGTCAGGGAATGCATGGCAAAAAGAGAAACATCTAGAAAGTGAGTATTGATCATCATCAGTAGCATGCTAAACTCCCTTGGTTCTGTATGATTGAGGAAATATACCCTATGTCACCACAGTGGATTCAGTCATTGTAACTGCAACTAGTACTAGTTCAGCTTTGAAGAGGAGGTGAGGTGATGACAACGATAAATAACAGTCTTTATACTATAGGGTTAGACAACTTAGCTCTATTCTTTTTTTGAGTGACTCGACTGTATGCTATTCCTCTCATCTCTCTACACACTATCAACTTCCTGTGGCCATGTTGGATCACCACCACAAACACCTTCCCAGAGTTCCCATTCCTCCAGGCATCTACCTCACATCCCCTTCCTCCGGCCCCAGTGATCCGACCTGACCGCACCACAGCAGGAAGCTGTCAATTAGCTCCTAATTAGCATCTGACAAACAGCAGCTTGACATCAACCCCATATGAAATGAACAACCCCCCTCTTCGAGTCCTTAGTGAACTCACCAGCTCATCCTCCTCAATCCAGCTGGGTTTGTCACCAGCCGCACCACTACTGAGATTGGGGGAGTGGGTAGCGTCATGCTGAGACTGGGTTAAAAACACTTTTTCCACGTATTGGGAATATCCATTAGTATGTAAATTACTTGGGGCAGAGGAGAGTGTTGTCACGATTATATTACTATAGAACTGGTGTGTGTGTCTGTCAGTCACTCTTGTATTGGATAGCCAATCACTGTTCTGGTGTTGGAGCTGTCTGTTTCCATGGTGATGGTGTTAAGTGGTGGCTGGGGGCTAGTGCAGGAACCAATCAGACTTCAACACTGAGATGCTAAGAACACTTTTATGAGGGGAAACATTGCTTTGAATTGATGGGAGTTCAATAGCTGATTGTACCCTTAAAAACTAAAATAAGTTTTTGTTCTTCAACATAGTAAAGTGCATCCATGAAACTAAATTGGTAGTAAAAATGTGTCTCAATGACATCTATTGCATCTCTAACAACAATTGAAACTCATAAATGTTTGATCTCTTCTCCACAGTTATGTTTCGTCTCTATGATACAGATGGGAATGGGTCTCTGGATAGTTCGGTAATAATTTTTCCTTCTTCATATGTATTCAAAAAATATGCCAAGCATTATTTGAACACAGCCTTACATGAAACATCATCTTTGTTCACAGCCTTACATGAAACATCATCTTTGTTATTTTCTAAAGCCTATACCAGTGCCATGTTTGGTTCTGTCCTGTACACGCCATGTTATTTACTGTCCTGAAAAATTATTTGGTGCTGCAACCTGAGCTCAAACGTAGACTTAACATAGTAAATGTAAATCCGTGACACTCCAATTAGAATTATATGTTACGTTTCGTATAGCATGTATTCATTTGTGGATGTATGTCACCCATTTCGTATGATATGTTACAAATTCCAATTTGTTGTGGCTAGCGTTAGCTAGATGGCTGCCATTAGCTAGGCCTGGGAGTAGGGGTTAAGGTTAGAGTTAAGGTTAGGGTTAAGAGTTAGGTTAGGGTTAGGGGAAGGGTTAGCTAACATGCTTGTAGTTGCAAAGTAGCTAAAAGGTAGTAAGTAGTTGTAAAGTTGCTGATTAGCTAAAATGCTAAAGTTGTCCGTGATGAGATTCGAACACGCTGTCACGTCCTGGCCTGGGACAGCCGGCTGGCTAATCATTTGTGTTTTGGTCAGGAGGGGTTTTTGGTTCTAGGTTGTTGTATTTCTATGTTTGGTTTTGATGGCTCCCAATTAGAGGCAGCTGATTGTCGTTACCTCTAATTGGGGACCATATATCTTTGTTCTTTTCACCACTTGGATTGTGGGTTATTGAATGTATGAATGACTGTTGTGGTCTACACAGTTTATATCGATCGTTGTGTTTGTCTTATTGCATATGTTTATTGCATATTTGTATGTTCCACTTCGTCCTATTAAACATGTGGAATGGCACCCGCGCTGCACTTTGGTCTGCTCATTCTGATGGTCGTGACACACGCAACCTTTTGGGTTGCTAGACATTCACGTTATAAGTCTACCCATTCACCCCGACCAACCACCCTGCTTTCGTTTTTGCCTTAAGTAACCTGTATTATGTAACTATACCTAACGTAACATATCATACTCATTTTGAGTGTCCCAGATTTACATGTACAATGTTACGTCTAGTCTGAGACCATGCTGGGTAAAATTGTACATAATAGCTACCTAATGTTCTATAAATACAATTCTGCAGTAGAGGACCTTCTGGAAATCTGAATCTTAGTCATTCTAACCATGACATATGGAAATGTACAATATAATCTATAGTAACATTACACAAGCCCGAGTGGCGCAGCAGTTTCTAAGGCACTGCATCTCAGTGCAAGAGGCGTCACTACAGTCCCTGGTTTAAATCCAGGTTGTATCACATCCGGCCGTGATTGGGAGTCCTATAGGGCGGTGCACAATTGGCCCAGCGTCGTCCGGGATAGGCCGTCATTGTAAATAAGAATTTGTTCTTAACTGACTTGCCTAGTTAGTGGTTACATTAAAAAAAGGCTTGGGCTTGTTGCGGAGGAGCAGGCGAGTAAATGTCTCATGTTCATTGCTCTGGCCTGCGTGTGATGACTCTCCACTAGACGATAATTGCCCTCCCATAGGGCAACCATTGTAATTAAGTCATCAAGCCTGTATCAGTTTTCAAGCTGCTTCTGTTGTGCATTGTACAACTCTCCTTTTGAGAGTGAAGATTGCACCAACTGGCCATTACATGCTGTTCGTCAGTCTAAAACCATTGTCACCTGAAGAATGGCTATTGTACCATTAGATATATTTTGACACAAGATTTGTTTTCTACTTCTAGGAACTGGAGCACATCGTCTCTCAAATGATGCATGTTGCTGAGTACTTGGAATGGGATGTGACAGAATTGAAGCCAGTAAAATACATATTTTTCATTAACATTTAATATACTGCAGATCCATAGACCTAAAGATCTAGGGCCCCCTAGTTTCAGTTATATGAATAACAAGAAAATACTGTAACCTTGTATAGCTTGAATGAGGGTGTCATATATAATCTGTGTTGACAGATCCCACTGTACTGTCTCTGATTGTTTGAGTAGATTCTGCAGGAAATGATGCAGGAGATCGACTATGACCATGATGGTACTGTGTCTCTAGAGGAGTGGATCCAGGGAGGCAGCACGACCATCCCCCTGCTCGTACTACTGGGCCTAGAGACGGTGAGTAGTCAAGAAAGTGTTACCTAAACATCATCACTGTTACTTTCAATGGCAGATTTTCTAGACCAGAGCCATAGAGATTGTCTATGTATGGCTCTGAGGTGTCCAGTTCTGGTCCTGGAAGGCCATAGTGTGTGCAGGATTTAGTTCAAGCCCAGTTAAAGGCCAAATGCAGCCATTTTTATATCAATATCATATCTGGGTAACAATTTAGTACCTTACTGTAAAAAAGAAACAAAAATAGCTTTTAAGCAAAAACTATTTTGCAAGCAAGAATTTTGCTAGGACTGTCTGAAAGTGGTCTGAGGGGAAACTGAAAACTAGCTGTTATTGGCACACAGTAAAAAAAAAGGGGTGTAAAAATAAGTGTTGACTTATTTTAACCCAGGATGACTATTTTCAACACTCCGAGGAGTCAATGAGCTCTAGTGTCGGAATTAAATCAGAGTGTAAACTTATTCAGTCATTGCAGTGTAAATTCAACTCAATTCAGTGGAATTTTAACACCATTTTGAGTCAAATTAACTCTGAACATTTGACACTACCTGTAGAGTAACTTTAACACTATGTAGACTGGGACCAAATGTTATCTGAAACAGTGTTGAATTCAACTCTAGAGGAGTTAAATTAACACTTTTGTTTCTTACTGTCTAGGCAGGTTTGGAACTCTCTTTTTTCTTGGTCCATTAACTTATTTGCCGCCTGGTGATGTCACCAGGGAAGCCAAAACTCCATTAATGCAAAAACTGCTAATTAGGTCCAGTGTAGATTGTATTTTCAACCAGAAACTGGGTCGTTACTTAAAATGGCTGCCTTTTGCGTCCCTTTGATATTTTAAGAAGAAATTATGCACCAATTTTGAATTTTAAAAGCATGTTATATTAAATGAAGTGCACTTTAATATAGACCACATGAAGAATTCAATCAATCTTGTTTTTAATATTAATCAAATTAAATCAAATCAACGTTTATTTGTCACGTGCGCCGAATACAACAGGTGTAGACCTTACAGTAAAATGCTTACTTACAGGCTCTAACCAATAGTGCAAAAAATGTATTAGGTGAACAATGGGTAAGTAAAGAAATAAAAAGACAGTGAAAAATAACAGTAGCGAGGCTATGTACAGTAGCGAGGCTATAAAAGTAGCGAGGCTACATACAGACACCGGTTAGTCAGGCTGATTGAGATAGTATGTACATGTAGATATGGTTAAAGTGACTATGCATATATGATGATCAGAGAGTAGCAGTAGCGTAAAAGAGTGGTTGGGGTGGGTGGCAGGACACAATGCAGATAGTCTGGTTAGCCAATGTGCGGGAGCACTAGTTGGTCGGGCCAATAAAGGCTTGCGAAGATTTCAAAAATTTTAAAATGTTTTTCAAAATAAACATTGAACATCTAATAGTCAAATCATAGCGTAAAAGCAGGTGAGCTGGTTCTACACTTTTTGGCCATGTTCTGGTATTTTTGGGTGGAAAACCGTGCGGGTCGTACATAACACGTCTTCCCTGTTACCCATAGATAGACAGGCTAGACATTTTTTAGATATGTAATTGTTTTGTAAAACTTTCATTACAATTGCCCCTCCCTGTTGCACACAACAATCAGACAGTGTTAGCTTCATCATCTGTTGTATAATATGATACAAAACACAGACACAACTGAATTTTGACTGCACTGAGCCTTTAAACCCACCATAGCTTGATTCACACTGCCAAGCCAAACCGAGCCAAGGCAAGCTGTGTTAGGCCAGCCTGGTTCCTCATCCACCATAGTTGCTGGAATCGTGCTGGAAAGGACAATGTGGGAAAACAATATTTGAGCCAGCACAGTATGGTTGAGGTGGGCCCCAATGTGTGAATCAGGTACAAGGTCTGGACATTCCCACCACTGCCTAACTAGTCAATAGCTTCGTCAGACGGCACCACTGATGTCCCAGCTCTCTTTGTCCACTAGATGGAGTCATCTTTTCAGTTTTTTGCTGCCTTTGTCTTGAATGATCTTGAAGTCATCACTTATCACAGGCTAATGAGAGTCTCTTACAGTGACATCAGACTGTAATTTTGCTGTGATTGACGTAATACATGACATTATTAATGACACAGGATTAAAGCGAAGAACCCAGGCAATCCTCCCCACTAAAGTTGATGGCTTTGGAGAACAGTAAAAAATTATCAAAATCTTTCACATGGGCCACATTCAGTTGTCGAACGCTGCAGATAAAATTGCCACGAATAGAGCCGGTGTGATTCCTTACTGTGCATGTCAGAGAGGCATGTTTGTTTTACATGGCCTATTTATATCTGCCGTATAATGAATCACCCAACCATCAACCAGTCAATAATTAACCAATCAATCAAACCTATCAATCATCTTTCCTTTAGAATGTGAAAGACGATGGGCAGCACGTGTGGAGACTGAAGCACTTCAACAAGCCGGCCTACTGTAACCTGTGTCTGAACATGCTTATAGGCCTGGGCAAGCAAGGGCTGTGCTGCTCATGTGAGTATGGTAACATCAACAGTTGTCTACTGTCATTTTTACCATTCATAAAAGGTTTATTCCATGCACTTTTTCATCATTAAGAAGGCATTTTTGTGACCCAAATCGCCCCTTGGAAATGTGTATCTCCAACCTCAATTTAGTGTTTACTATTCTTAGTAGTTTTTGTGATTTTCTTTTTTTGTGGTCAAAATGTGTGGTCCACCTCTCCCAGTCTGCAAGTACACTGTCCATGAGCGCTGTGTTGCCCGTGCTCCTCCGTCGTGCATCAAAACCTACGTGAAGAGCAAGAAAAACACAGAGGTGCGTCCAATTGGAGTGTTTACTAATCGGCACGCTCGGATCAGCGATGCTCCATGGAGCTTAGACCCAGGGCTCTTCCTCACTAATGGAATTAAACTAATTCTGATACTAAGCATAGCTAATTACAATATTTAGTCTGGTTTAAATACATGCCCAATGCACAAACAACATTGTTACATTTTTGTTACGTTCATTCTTGATCTCTTTCTTTCTTACTATTGTGGATTTCTCACTTGTTTTCTGTTCTGCTTTTCTCCTCTTCTCTCTGTTTCTCGCTCCACAGGTGATGCACCATTTCTGGGTGGAGGGAAACTGCCCGACCAAGTGTGACAAGTGTCACAAAACCATTAAGTGTTACCAGGGTTTGACTGGGCTTCACTGTGTGTGGTGCCAAATCACGGTACGCCTCAGCCGCCTCATTATTTTCCACTGTTTCTTGCTGTTTATGATTTCTTTTTTGCACCTTTTATCCGAGTCCTCTCACTTTGCCAATTTACACCAAGTAACAGTTATTTCCAGTATTCTGCTAATAGAAAATAAACCACATTAAAAATTTGCTTCGATAGCAGTCTTTTTTTAAAAAATAAACCCTGTGTTAGGAGTTGTGTTTTTGTAAATCACACAACATTCTCTTGCTTTTTCCTCAACAGCACTTGGTGTTTAGCTAAAAACAATTCTACATAGCTGATACAAACTGAACGTTATATTTTATGGCCCCCATATATTTGAAAGGAATTGAACTCTAATATCAAATTACAATCAAATGAAAGGTAACATTGAATAATATGTTATGATCTTGAATGTCACCCTAATACTAATATGGTTGTAATTGAGTGTTTCCCCTCATCCAGCTTCATAATAAGTGTGCCTCCCATGTGAAACCTGAGTGTGACTGTGGACCACTGAAGGACCATATCCTGCCCCCCAACACAATCTGTCCTGTCGTACTGGTGCGTTTAACTTTCAAAACGATGCCATGTTCTGCTTATGTACAAATTTAGCACAGGATAGCTTTATGAAAAGATATGTATATTTCCTCATACATAGATCCCAGTTTCCCATATTTATAGAGGCAATGTCGATTTAATTTTTTTTAAAATCTTTTTGATAACGTCTATTAGATTGTTTTCAAGATGCCCATTTCTACTGTCTGTGCACTTTGACCCCCAGGAAAGACAGTCTACAGTGAGGAAAGATTCCAGATCCAGCCAATCAGGAGGCAGAGGGAAGATGCAGAGAGCCAACTCAGTCACAGTGGATGGCCAAGGACTACAGGTGACAATCCAAAATCTTTTATTTTTCTTGAAAAGTTTGTAGAAATTAGTGAAAAATGTGTACTGTAAATTGACATTTCTAATCTAACCACAATTTAGCCTTTGATGGGTGCAGGATAATATGAACTGACACTGGTGGGATTAATATGAGATTAGTTTCTACTGGTGAACAAAACAAGAATCCGCTCCATCCAAATCCTCCCTAATATCTAACAGACAGACAACCAGTGACAATCAACCTGAATCATCTCTCTGCCACATCCATCTCTGCCTTCTCCGGCTAACCAGCGTAATAACCAGGATTATTATTTATAATTAGAGGAAGTAATGGATCACTCCTGGCTGGACAGGGAGCTCATTAATCCACTGCTCGGCCTGCTGGGATAGCAGACAGGGAGAGTTAAGAGCTTCATCTGTGTCAGGGAGCTGCACGGGCGCACTGTCACCGCTACCCGCCACTGGGCGGCAGGAAGGCCAACTCGTAGGCTACAGCCCGCGATTAGGGCTTGTTTTGTTTATGCCTCTCCTCAGCCCTGGCTGCCTCCAGCGTGGTAGAGGCCTACTTCTTCTCTCTATCCACTGCTATACCAGAAGGTAGCGATGGAGAGGCTTGTCCCTAAGGATGGCCCCCGTGTCACTCAAGACTCAAAGTGCTTCTCCCAATCAGGAGATGGTGATGGTTATAATTTCAATTAGGAGGGGTATCGTTGTTCAATTTCCTGGGATTGTGTTGGGTATTGTCTGTTGTTCACATGAGAAATGTTTGAACCTTACCAGTAAAAAGAGGGGCCAGGGTGAAGCAGCCAGGCAATTTTTTAAATGAATATAAATATTTTTATTCACAGTTTATAATAATGATTTTACGCTATACTCTAGCGTAAGATCAGCCTACTACATTATAAGCAATTGGACTGAAATCTCTTTCTGTTTTGATATATTTTGCATAGATCACAACAATAGAGGGAACTCATCCTCTTCTAGTGTTTGTGAATCCAAAGAGTGGAGGGAAGCAGGGAGACAGGTAAGCACACTCTCTCCCCACACTCTAACTCTCTATGAAAAGGGATTCTCAGAACTGCTCTTCAATCAAAGAGCTGCAAAGCCTGGCTGCACACAGAGTGCTCAAGGCTTAGTTAGTCAAATAGAAACACAATGACATTTACCTACGGACTCCTGCCTGATTCAGCAGAGGTTCTTAGATGGCGCTGTCGTTGACTGTCACATCCCTGGTTGGCAGTGTATAGTTAAGACCTTCTTTAACCCAGGGCCTAATTGGGTTATTACTGAACACATTCATTCTACTCCTTATTACTCCAGTCCTCATTTGTTTAAATGATGAGATCAAAATATGACTTGAGCTAGTTGATATAGTGAAATTGGAATTAAAATGAATTAGTCTTTCTAATGACTTCATCCTATATCCCTCCCAGTTGCTGACAATGACACTGTGATAGGGCGTTGGAGCTGTCAATCATGCTGCGGCGAAACGGCATACGGACTATGTACAGGGGTTCAGTTGATCACATTTCAATGAAGTATTTGCATTTGGACTTTTCTTCACAATCCGGATTCTCTGGTAGCTGTAAGGGGGAGATGTTTCTGTGGGTCAACTCAACACTGTATTGCTGGTTGACACAATTTCATCATCTTGTTTCTCCTCTTTTTTCCTCTTTCCTTCTCTCCTCTCCTCTTTCCTACTCTCTCTCCTCTTTACTCCTCTCCTTTCTCCTCTTTCCTACTCTCCTCTCCTCTTTTCTCCTCTCCGCTCCTCCTCCAGGATCTACAGAAAATTCCAGTACCTCTTAAACCCTCGGCAGGTATACAACCTGGCCAAGAACGGACCCATGCCTGGGTAAGTTCTGCTCTAATCATCTCACACAGACTACGCAACATCACCTAAAGTGCACAGAACACTCTACAGTCATGATTCAACTATCATTATTATCCTCAAGTTACATGTGGAATCAGAGTGGTGGATGAGCGACTGTTTACAAAGCCCTAATGTATTCCGCTATTGCCCAGTCATAATATCCAACATCTCATGCAAGGGAGGTCTCTCAATTTGAGCCTCTCACTCAATCCGGATTCGTATGCAGACGTGATTGAAAGGTGAAATCAGAGATCACAAACAGTGAGACAACAACACTGTGCTTGAGTCTAGTATTGGTGACAGTGTGTTGGAATAGCGATATATTGTGAGTGACACGAGGCATGCTGATGTGTGATCACACATACCGCTGTAGGCTGCACAGGCATGGGTCTGGGGCTGTTGGACTATCCGTGTCTATGATTAAGAAGATGAGCAGATCATTTCGATGCACAAGGTTCCGCCCCTTTTGTTTTAGACACACCAATTTTGGAACATTCTGAAATGCAAGGACATCACTGCCGTGCTCTGATGTTGCTGGACTTTGATTAGGTTTTGAAAGCAGAATGGAAATGGCTTGCGAAGAGAAAGTCCAATATAAACTTTTGTAGACTGTTTAGTTTATGCTCATAATTACAGTGCCCCAGAGGGGCAAAATAATGGCTTTACGCCATATATCTATCTTACACAGTTGTAAGATTTGAAATTGACCTTTGCTGGCTGTTTATTGACGAGGCTCTAAGAGACGTGTTGCACTCAGATGAAGCCCCTCTCTATCTTTAGTTGGGAACATTCCAGATGACCTTGCCCGGCTGTAACCTTGTTAATATTTGGTGAAGTGTACGTAATGGGGTTGGCACTAACAAGGTGACTGGTCACCGTGGCCACTAGCAGGCTGAGGCAGCCGCACACACTGCTGTCAATTAGCACTAGTGCTAACGCAATTAGCCCAAATTAAGTGTTTGTTTCTTGGTATTTAAATATCCCCAAAGTTGCCTTTCATGTTCGCGGCCGTCTGTTTTGCACCTAATGCGGTTTGCAGTCCCAGTTGGAGAGTAATTGAGCGAACATGAGGCTTGGAGGCTCCTTCATTCAGTTAGGGCTTTGTTATTGTGAAGGAACGGAAGAAGTTGGACTGAACATTGGCCATCTTGATCCGATTAGCCTCTGAACAGACTAGCTGGCTGAAGGAATAATTGTCAATGTGAAATGTGTTATTTTGTGAGATTATAGGGGCCTTTGCAGAGCCGCTCCAGTGCAGCAGAGTTACAATATACTGTAGATGTGATATAAAAAAGGGATAAGTATGGAGATGAAACACTTACAGTACCTTTGAATAAGGTAGCCTTGAGTTCAATTTACTATTGGATAAAATAGTAAATTTTTTCAGGGCAGAATGTCTGAAGATTTTTTATGAATTTATGATATAGTGTTATAGTGTGTCTCTAAACTGGGATTATTTCATGCATTACATGATTGATATTGTGTATATGATTTTTTTGTTGTGTTCAAGGTTGAATTTCTTCCGAGAGGTTCCAGATTTCAGAGTGTTAGCTTGTGGTGGGGATGGGACAGTCGGTTGGATTCTGGATTTCATAGGTGAGTGTGCACTTCCACTGGTGAACACATCCTGGTATATGCTAGTGATTATACTAGTGGGATGAATGGAACTAGGCCTAAGTATGAATTTGGTCCTCACAATTTAATAAAAAATTGCTTTTACATTCTAAATATAACATAACTTTTGCATTATCACAGTTTTCCCCTTTCCTTAACATTTCAATGTGCTTTCTTCAAAACCTGTACATTTGTGCCGTACAGTGCCATTTTTTTGTGCGTTTCAATTATTATTATTATTATTTTGTATTACTTTGGTGAAATAAACAGTGTTCTTGTTATTTTGCAGAAAACATCAAATATACTTTTATGATTTGTATATAAACATTTTCATTACGTCCAAACCTGCGTGTTCAAGGGAGGTAAAACAGGATGATTATGTGAGTTCAAAATCGGCATATTAGTCATCATTTGAGAAACAGCCTGCCTGAAGTCAATTTTTTCTTGAAGACTTATTCCTGGTTCTGCCTTTAAAAATTGCCTCAATTTTTTATCAATCAAAACAAAGAAAAGTAATAACATGGACAGAATGAATGCTACTCCTGAAATAGCCTGTGAGACTGGACATTCACGTCGAGTCAAGGTCTATCTGTTGTTGCACAGATGTCAGAGTTTAGATTTGAGTGATGGTCAGATAACCATGCTGCACTGACTGAGTTTTTTTTTTTTTTTTTTTTCTCAGAGACTTGGGCAAATCAAAGTTAAATAAAAATAAATACAGTATATTAAAGTGGACCCGTGTTCAGTTTTGTTGTTGTGGTCAGAATGTGGTCCTCTGTAGCTCAGTTGGTAGAGCATGGAGCTTGCAATTTTATTTAACCTTTTTTTAACTAGGCAAGTCAGTTAAGAAAAATTCTTATTTACAGTGATGGCCTACCCCGGCCAAACCCTAACCCGGACGACGCTGGGCCAATTGTGCGCCACCCTATGGGGCGCAACTGTCTAAGGCACTGCATCTCAGTGCTTGAGGCATCACTACAGACACCCTGGTTCGAATCCAGGCTGTATCCCAACCGGCCATGATTGGGAGTCCCATAGGGGGGATTGGCACAATGTTGTCCGGGTTTGGCCGGTTTAGGCCGTCATTGTAAATAAGAATTTGTTCTTAACTGACTTGCCTGGTCAAATAAATGTTACATGGGACTCCCAATCACGGCCGGTTGTGATACAGCCTTGAATCGAATTAGGGTCTGTAGTGACGCCTCTAGCACTGAGATGCAGTGCCTTAGACCGCTGCGCCATTCGGGAGCCCTGCATGACTGTAAGTTGCTCTGGATAAAAGCATCTGCTCAATGGCACAGTAATAATAATACAGTATTATGTTTTTCTTGTACCTCTTCTGTAGATAAGGCCAACCTGGACAGGAACCCCCCTGTGTGTGTACTTCCCCTTGGAACAGGAAATGACCTGGCAAGGTGTCTGCGATGGGGAGGAGGTATGTTTAATAGCAATTTACTGACCCAAAGTGTGCAATTAAAAAAAAAAAAAAAATGTAATTACTCTTAAATGAAGGAAACATAAATGTCTGGCCTAAATTTTTTGTGCAATTACATGATTCATGATATTGAATTTAGATTTGATCATATATTCATTTTCTCCTTTGACTGTACATGTTACCTATGTTTTCATGTAGGAATAAATCAGTAGGCATAAATAGTTAAAATAGCTACAATTACAGAGAATGTTATATTATAATACTTATGGCCTATACTATAATGTGTTTTAGCTTATGTTCTGGGGTATTATCTACAACATAGGATAGCTTATGTTGTTTGTGTATTAGGTTACGAGGGAGAGAGCATTCTGAACATCCTGAGGGGCATAGAGAACAGCTCTGAGGTGATGTTGGACCGCTGGAAGATTAACGTCACACCCACGGACAAAGAAGAGAGGGGAGACCCTGTGCCTTACAGCATCGTCAACAACTATTTCTCTATTGGGGTGGTGAGTTACTTACACTAATATACAGAGCAGATGTCATATTAAAGGCATAGTTCATAGTTCAGCGATTTCAAATATTTGTTTCCTAATATTAGCAAATCTTGGCAGTGGCTATTTTAACTAAACGAAAGTCACTCCTTGTCCATAGACGGCTTTCAAGATAAGTAAACACAGTCAATAGGAGAGGGCCGTGTTTGATCTAAGGCTCTCACATCAAACAAAAAGACTAACATCTTCATGCTTATCGTGGATCATCCATTTCAATCGAATAATCTATATAAAGGCTAAATACTGTATACCGAATTTAAAGCAGCAACATAATCGTATGTTCTTCTGAGTAATCTTACTCATTTTGATCAAATGCTAGTTAATAAGCCTTTATTGAGATGCGCTTAAGCTTCAACCACCTCTGATTGAAGAATAAGTTGTGTTTTGTGTATCTGCGTGGTGTTACGCACCTTTAAACTCATCAACAGCAGAGTCAGGCCCATCTCTGTCCATCTTCAGCATAATGACACTGATTACACCCAGCTCATGTGGGTCATTACTGATAAATGTCAGGGGAAATATGGTAATTGACATTTGCAGGTTGGGAGACGGTGGCATCTTGGTGTTGTGACATTCGAACATGACGGGGAAATGAGTGATGCATGTCCTTACAAATGTTAGTCAAATAAATGCCTTGGCTTTGTCCCGTGTTGACGAAGGTAGGTCCACTTAACAGATGAAGGGGTTGTAAGCATTGGAATAAATAAAGATAATTTCTCTCATAATTCCTCAGTATTCGCCGTGGCTTGAGGCAAAACATGTTTTCTGGATGTATGTACAGATGTTGCAATACCCTTCAACCAAAGAAGGGTAGCAGCCTTAGCAGAAGTATTACTTTAAGCCATTGCAACCAATAGACTTCATTGTTATACCACTATTTTTATGGCCTTCTGACAGTGGGATTAGTATCTAACGAACGTGTTGACAAATGAAGTTGTTTGCCCAGGATTAGGAAGATTCTGAGCTCTCGATGGAATTGAGTGTGATGTATTTTCACATCAAATGTTGCTTTCCGTTGGAAAGAAACACTGAATACAATAAAGATTACAAAACAAGTCAAGCTAATAATTACCTCCGAGATTATGCAGATGAAGAAAGATTGTTTCTGTAATGACATTTCTGTAGAGTCAAACTCTGAGATCAGTAGTAACCAAAAGGTTTCACTATGTCGAGCCACAGAAAAGTGTAATCATAAGCATCTTATTCTTGGATTTCAAACATTTCATGTACAGAGTGCACATCTCTTTTCATCTTAAAAATTCTAAGCATTGCATCACAGGTTGGCCTTTATTGTCGTTATTACACTGGAGGCAGCTCTGCAGAATGGTTACTAGCTGGCACAGCCACCAAGTCATAAAATCTGATTTTAAACCTAACCTTAAATTAAGACCAAAAATAAAAAAAATAAAAAAATCCTGAATTTTTACAATATTGCCAATATAGCCCATCCAGCGGAAATCACTAGTTTCAGATTCATGACAATAAGCATCAACTTGCCGTTGCGTCAGGTGTTGAAGGTGGCTGGGGCATTGCACAAGCCGAAAGGCGTCTGTTTGAACTTGTACAAGCCCAGGGGTTGGTGAATGAATGGGTAACAGTGTTGGATGGGGAGAGTATATTTCAAAACGTACCATCCCTGTCAAACTTCACAAAGTACTAGGATCACCTACAACTTCCTCTTCCATTTGAACAAGATTTACGCCAAGTCATAAAATCTCCCCAATGGACCATCATCCGACCACATTGTCAACTATTTTAGCACACCTCCTGTTCCTATCCTTCCAATCCAGCCATTCCATCCAGTTGAATGGAATTAATGGTGCCATCCCTTTATGAGGACGTTAAAGTGACGTGAAGTGTAATGATCTCAATCAGGGCTTAGTGTGCTGAAGAACAGACCTAATCACAGAGGAGGTCCTAAGATGATGCAGTCAGTTCATCTAATGGCCCAGGCTCGCATGTCAAAGTCATTACTCTCCCTGTGAAGGAGAGTCATCAGCTGCCTGAGCACCACTCATAATTGGACTAAACTTTGAGCTATGAGGGCACATTACATCACACATGTTCTGTATTAATTTGGGTG
This sequence comes from Hucho hucho, assembly GCA_003317085.1. Lineage (NCBI taxonomy): Eukaryota > Metazoa > Chordata > Actinopteri > Salmoniformes > Salmonidae > Hucho > Hucho hucho. The sequence continues at coordinate 584,767 of QNTS01000580.1, forward strand.
CCAGAGTTTTACATTGGTAATTATTTGAAGGCGTCCCCAAGATGAGAGAGAGGGAGCGAGAAAGTGAGACTTCATTGTCCTACTGCTGTTTGGGGATTGTTTGTATCATCAGCTCAGATGATCTACTGTCACTGTCCTCTTATTGTACATATGAACTTGCGCTACATTACATTGGTCCTAAGGGACAAAGTAGCTTTAGTGGAATGTAGTTGCAGTAGCAGTCCATCTAGTTACAGTTAGAGACTGACGGGAACTTCTGCAGGAAGGATAGGAACTTCTACAGATGCACCATTGAGAGCATTCTGTCGGGCCGTATCACCGCCTGGTATGGCAACTGCACCGTCCGGGACTGCAGGGCTTTCCAGCGGGTGCTGTGATCTGCCCAAAACATCACCGGGGGCACGCTGCCTGCCCTCCAGGACATCTACAGCACCTGGTGTCACAGGAAGGCCAAGAAGATCATCAAGGACCTCAGCCACCCGAGCCACGGCCTGTTCACCCCATTACCATCTAGAAGGCGGAGACAGACCAGGTGCATCAAAGCTGGGACAGGGAAACAGCTTTTATCTCCAGGCCATCAGACTGTTAAATAGTCACTACTAGCTGGCCTCCGCCCAGTACCCTGCCCTGAACTTTAGTCACTGTTACTAGCTGGCTAACACCCGGTACTCAAGACTGCTGCCCTATGTACATAGTCATTGAACACTGGTCACTTTAGTAATGTTTACATACTGTTTTATCCACTTCTTATGTATATACTGTATTCTAGTCGAGGTTCATCTTATATAACTACTACCGTACACACATTTTCCATTCATATACTGTCCATAATGTCTATACACACCAATGTCTATACACACCGAACTCTGACAATGCTGGTTCTAATATTTATATATTTCTTAATTACTTTATTTGAATTTTTGGGATTAGCGTGTATTGTTTTGTAATTCTAGGTATTACTGCACTGTTGGAGCTAGGAACATAAGTTTCGCTACACCCGCGATAACATCTGCAAAATATGTGTACGCGACCAATAAAATTCGCTTTGATTTGACATACTGTATACAAGGTTATAGTGTACCTTCTTCAATTTGGAGGTTACTTGAAGTGGTTGCTCACTGGTTTCTGAGCTACAGTATATTTTCACAGATTTCAAACCAAAAGGGAAAACTCCTCCTTCCTTTCACTCTCTTGTTTTCAGTTATTGTCCTGTTTGTAAGAAAATCAAGTTCCAATCTTTCAGATATATCCATCATCTCACCTTTTCTGGCTCATGTTGAAGATAAATAGAGTCTGCGGGGATCTTGGAAAATCTTTGGTCTTTATTTAACAGCGTCTTGAAAAGACATCAAGAAAACGGCATTGATTTTTTTGGTTTCTCCTACATGTTGTACTGAGAGCTAGCAGGGGGTCCTCCCTGTGGCTGGCGTTTCAATAGAGCCACTCAACATGGAGCGGGTCAAAACAGATAGGAACAAACCCTAAAAGTTTCCTGAAGTTTTCCCCCCCTTTTTGTGGTTGAAGACTATAGTCAGTTGTTGTTTTTACTTGGCAATCATCGTGACTCACAAAGACCATGGTAAATTCTAGTGAGGTTTCATCTTCAAATGGCCCAAGGGTAGTCTACTTTTTTGGTAGCATTTCATAGAATACACAGAATTTTCAATTAACAGGCACAGATTTTCTTTCCTTAGATTCTCTTGATTAATAGAGTAGCTGTCAATCTCTGTCTGTCATTCTCATCACACATGCATGCACGCAAACACACACAGACCCAACACTGCCATTGAGTCTACTTCTAGCCCTGGGTGGGTGGGTGGGTGCACTTCTAGCCCTGGGTGGGTGGGTGGGTGGGTGGGTGTGTGTGTGTGTGTGTGTGTGTGTGTGTGTGTGTGTGAGAGAACGAACACAAGTTGGTTGCCAGGGGAGCAGGCAGCATCCTGTACGTTGGGAGCTGTGATTACTAGCAATGTGTGTTTAATTAATTAGCCTGTGTGGAAAGACGGCGTGCTGTTCGTCAAGCTCTCTGTCAATACCCTCATCCCTGGCTCAAACCTCAACCACCGCCCGCCTTCCAGTTGGCCAGGAATTCAAAAACACCCTGGTTCTGTTTAGGCATATCAATATGCATCGGGCATATGTGTCGTTTTTTGGGTGCAATAGAAAGTTGGCTGAGATGCCCAGAGGGGAAGAAGTTGACTTTAATTGGTGTTAAAAAAACATCATATTGATTTTAGTACCAACATCTTGCCTATATTTTGCGACATCTTTATCTCATAAATTAATTAATTGAAATAATATCTCCCATGTAAACTCTTTTAGTCTTGTAGCTTATTTAAAAATGAAAATATTTATGTAGTTTTATACCCCTAATATACAGTACCAGTCAAACGTTCGGACACACCTACTCATTCCAGAGTTTTTCTTTATTTGTACTATTTTCTACATTGTAGAATAATAGTGAAGACATCAAAACTATTAAATAACACACCTGGAATCATGTAGCAACCCAAAAATGTTTTTACAAATACATTTAAAAAATGGAATGAGTAGGTGTGCCCAAACCTTTGAATGGTAATATATGTATACCCCTTATTTATACAGTCATTGGTTAGTAGGCCTTTTCAACTGTATAAATTAGTTTAAAAATCAAAGTCATTGCTGAATCCATGTTATTTTCTCTCCCTTATTTAGGATGCTTCCATTGCACATCGGTTCCACATGATGAGGGAGAGACACCCTGAACGCTTTAACAGCAGGTATGTGTTGTTGGGCTTTCACCAACACTTCACCAACACTTCACCAACACTTCACCAACACTTCACCAACACTTCACCAACACTTCACCAACACCGCATGTTAACTCCTCCCTCCCTGTTGACTGTCAGCACCGGTGAAGCTGCCACTTCTAACTGGTATATGGTTAGCTCTGGTATTTCCTCTCTCTCTTTCCTCATACTTTAGCCCATATCTTACTTAATTTTTTTGGGTTGACTACAAATATATTATCGAAGTCAAAAGGATTTTGCATTGGTACAGGGGGACTTTTAGATTGTTTGATTGGTCAGTGTATACAGTAGGTTCTGTCAAAGTATATAGTTAACACATACTAGGGATGGTTCTGAAGTTGATCATTCATTTAGCAATATGGGGAAAAAGTGGCATTCAAAGCCTCTGGTAGTGTGACATCTAGGAACAGAAATTCTCAATATTTAACATGACCAATACGTCTCCACTAGCAGTAGGGAGTAATGGCGTGGGTAATTGAATTTGCTTGGGAAGTTTGACATCACGTATCTGTCGGAGTGATGACACACAGTCTCCTAATAATCCCATTTGTATTCATTTATCATATTTACTCTGACTTTAGTTCAACATTTAGCAAACTATTATCCAAAGGTTTGTTATGCTACGTGATCTGCAAGGGTTGCTGCAGTGCAAAATTATATATGGGAGAGTACTCAAATTTTCCTTGCATTGCAGTTTGTGTTTTAGGCATATTCCAATGCTAGCCATACATTGACGGTACAGGTTTAGCCACACTGCATATTTTTGAATCATTGGGTTAAATCTCAATTCCCAAACTGTTAATATCAATCAATAACAGTATATGGCTATATATATATTAATACACAGTACAAAGAAACTGTATACAAAGACATCAAATATATTGTTTTATACCATTTTAAGCCCATGTGAAAAATGATTGAGATATTTTAAGAAAATTATACCATCTGTTATTTGAATTCAATGAATAATTTACAGGAGGGAATGGGTTTAGGATCTCTCTATTACACACTATCCTTGCCAATTGAATAATGCATGATTATAGTTTTTCAAGGTAGCGTATATTTTGTTGAATTTGTCCAAGGGGCTCATGTCCATTGCAAGTAGAATGAAACTTATCATGGAGCCATTTCCTTCCGAGTGTATGAACAGTGTTCAATAGCGGGTGTAAGGCAGAGAACACTGTCTGTGCAGGATAGAACATTTGGGCCTGTGTAAAGCCAACACCAAGACACATGAAAGTTCACAGCAGTCCCAACTCAAAAACACAGCCTGACACACATTCCCACATGTCACAGTTGAACTGCACACAAATGTATGACTCTTCCAAATCAGATATATTCACTGTCTCTCAGTTACTGTATTAGTGTCTTTCAGCCGCCATCAGGCCTGGCATGAGAGGCTACTAAGTTACAATGAATGGAAGAAGCATCCCCCCACTCCTCTTCCTCCCTTCCTCCCCCATCGAAATCACAACAGACACTGCACTACTTTCTTTCTTTCTCTGTCTTTCTCTTTCTTCAGAGGATTTCAATTACATTTGTCATCGGGTTGACCTTAAAGAAGACATACATATTTGATCAGGTTCAATTAGCAACAAAATAATGGCATATTGTGTTTTAAATTATGAAACGAGGGGATTTGGTTGATGAATGTAATGAATGCTGGGGCCGGGCCGGGGGTGACTCCCTCTCTGTATTGGCACCTCTGGGCGGTTATGAGGGAGAATGTGTGAAGATTTGACACGTCGGCAGATAGATTCATTTACTGACTGCAGCCTGACCAAGAGGTGATAATGAGGTCGAGGATTAAAAGTAAGACAATCAGTCGACCCGTGACGACGCCACACACTACCTCCCTCTGCCTAGTTAAAATATACTGCTCCTTTTTCTCTCTTGTTACTGATCTCCCATGTAATTACACACTAATCTCTGCCTCAGAAAAAAGAGAGAGAAAGTAAGGGAGGTGGGGGGGTGGGGGTTGAAAGAGAGAGACGTAAAGGAAGAAAAATACGTGATTTATAGCCAGGTAGAGATTTTCTCGTCGTCCTTGCCTTTGTACATTCAAAAGCAGTTACACTTTCAGCCAATTTCAATAACCTGTTAGCAACAGTTCAATGGACACCAACACAGGTCTGTGTTCTAAGCCTGAGGTATTGTATTTGATGTATGGCAGTCTATTACTACTACTGTCTTAAGCACTGGTTCTATTACCACTCTCCCTCGTGTAGCCTGTGGCTGTTCTGTTGAACCACTCTGGCGTTAACCTTTCCTGGAGGCACAGGGAAGCCCAGGCATGGAGCGCTCTTTAGCATAATGAGTGTGTTCATCAAAGCCTGCCGTGCGCGCAGGGCCCACTGGATCCACTCACACACTGCCACACACACTCCCAAACCGCTTCCCCGCAGGGCCCCTGTGGACCCGGGCAGGGGCCGCCCTCGGACCTCATTTGAGGATGAAATCGTTTGTCTGACCAGGATGTCATCTATAATTAATGGCCACTTGTGAGTGTAATTTAGAGAGAGCTCACCTGTGGCCCTGTTCCCAACCCAGCGTGAATGTACACAGTCACACACATGCGCATACGCAGGCAAGTGAGCGCATGCATATACTGTACACACAAAAATGAACAAACGCACCATCTCACTAATGCATGGACACACACACACACACACAGCCGTATCCTATATAAACATAGTTTCACACTTGTCTGGACCTCAGAAGTGAGCCACCAGTCTTGTTCAGTAAATCCCATAGACTATAATTCAAACTGGTTGGTATGTAATCTTTAATATGATACTTCTATACAGGCTTAGAAACAAAAGGTGTAGAACCCTTTTGGATTCCAGATATCACCATTTTGGGTTCCAGATATCACCCTTTGGGGTTCCATGTGGAACCGTTTCCACAGAGGGCGATACATGGAACCAAAAAGTGTTCTACCTAAAACCTGCCGAAGGACAGCCGAAGATCGCTTTTGGAATCCTTTTTTCTAAGATTGTAGATGAAAGCCCTATAGTAGTCTCAATGCCCTCTGATTTCACACACTGTAGCAGCAGCTCTTACTGTCCAAGACCACAACCACATATTGACTCCCCATCACTCCTCCAAAAGTCTCCTAGCCCCTGTTGTGTCCCCCATCCTCTGTCGAGCCCCATAGCCCCTGCAGAGCCTCCAGCTGGCTACACGGTTCCCTTCTCACACCTTCCCACCAGCAGTATGTTCACGTCTAGGGTGAGAGATAACAGACAGCAAATAATGTACATTAGATAGATCGTTTTTAGATTTTGTCTGATTTTATTGTAGTCCCTATATTATAACAATTGATAGGACCATATCCCTTACAAGTCATTCTGTTATTTCAGTATATTTATTGTGATGAATCTAGGATTATTTGTATTTCAATATTGGACAAAAAAAAACAAGACCCCGGCTTATAGTTTGAGCTGAGCTTTGTAACAGAAAACTTCCAATAACAAGGATAATTTTTTTATAAAGTCAGATAAAATTATTTGAGCTATCCCAGCAAACCGGGAACGTTCCCAGAACATTAGCTAAGATTCCAAGTTCTAGTTAGGGTTTTATTGACATTATGATGATAACATCCCAAAAACATTAAAGTAATGTTTTTGATAACAACATTTAATTAAATGGATGAAATTAAATGCTGTGTGTCTATATCACCTTGTAGTCGGTCTACAATACAATCTTCAAATGCAAATTGCCATTAAATCTGTAGAGAAACATAATTGGGATGTATTCCAATCTACTTTCTTATGCTTCAAGGAACTAGAAATATGTATGCTGAGAATGTTGTGGTAATATTAGGTAAACTTAAATATAACGTTTTCTAAATGTTCTTGAACTGTTCCAAGGGCTTCCAAGACAATGTTAGTCTGGAGGCGAAAGGAACTCACAGCTGTTTAGGCGAGGTGCTGGCAAGTGGAGTAGAACACTTGAAAAGGAGAGCCGCACACTCTAGGAGTTCAGATACAATAATTGAATAACCAACGTTTCAACAGACAAGCTGTCTTCATCACGGTACCTCCAAGACAAGGTAAAATATATATTGAGTGAACATCAATGGAATAGTATGCTAAACCTAACAAATACAAGTAATAAAAACAGTCTAATTTGGAAATTGTGCAACATTGTGGGTATGTTCTGTGCAACCTCTTAAGTACAATGTGTGAGTATCACAAGAATATTCTTGCAACATCCAGACAACTCTCATAACTTAATTAAATGTTCTGGGAACCTTTAAAAATGTTGGACCAGGTGTTCTGTCAACATTCTTAAAACATGAAGGGAATGTTATGTGCAACCTAACTTAAACATTGAATGTTATCACAACTGAGCATATCTTGTACCCACACTGTTCCCATAACCCAATTAAATGCTCTGGGAACCTTTAAAGAACTTAGAAATGCTGTTCTGTCAATGTTCTTGCAACATCAAAGGAATATTTTGTGCACCCTGATACAAACATTATCTGAATGTCAGCACAACTGGACAGTTTTAGTGTTCTGGGAACCTTGTCATATCCCCACAATGTTCCCACAATCTAATGAAACATTCTGGGAACCTTTTAAAGAACAGACTAAATGTGTTCTGGGAACGATCTTGCAACATCAGGCAAATGTTTTATACAAACATTGTATAATCATCAGCAAGACTGGACAGTTTTTGTGTTATGAGAACATTTGCTGCAACTTAACAAATGATCTGGGAAATTTGACAGAAACACTTTTGGTTTGCTGGGAGGATACTGATATTATAAATACACCTATGGATCATTTGCTTGTAGTTCAAACAAACCCATTCATTGTACTGTTTTGTTTGGCATATCTCTTTAAGAAAGGGGAGACAACACGACACAGGCCATTTTTCAAGCTGCCAGTCAGAGTTGTAGCACTCGGGGCGGTGTCATGTTAAACAAAACAGTGCATTGATGCAATGCACAAAGAGTTGGTTATGTCAATGTGATATTTATCACCTCTGATCAAAAATAAATTAGTGTGAAAATAAGGTCATAGATCATGGGGGCTTAGATTAAGTGTCAGAGGGAAAAATCAATGGCTCTGTGCCTCATGCTAACAGTGGACAGTAGAAAGAGCATTGCAGAGTATTACAAGTTTCTGTGGCCTGGGGATAGCCTAGCCATGCTACACTGAAGCCTGTTTGCCTTTGACACTTTTTAATACAGTGACGAGACAGGGGTTTATAAAGTAGATGAGTTGACTGATGAGGAGAGAACAGGGGCATAAAACTGTTAAGTCTGCGCAGGGAGCTGCTTGCTTCACTGGTTGGTGAAACCTGAGACAGTGTTGTCTTTTGACATTGCAGTTGTAGCTACAAATTGTCTCTCGTGCACTCAGTGGTGGAAAAATTACCTTTCTTTGTTTCTGATCTTCAAAATGAACTTACATTTGCAATATACTATAAGTTATATTATGGACACACTGGTTAATGAAACACCTTTATATTCACTTTTATTGCTAAGTCAAATCTCTTGACCCACATTAAAAGTATCAACCTGTTCAGAAGATCATCATTTTCAGTTGATTCTCCATTGATCCTCAATGGCCATCTCATTGGAGCTTCTCGCTGTTCCAGCTGTGTTTCAGATCACGGTGCTGAGCGCCAGTCTATCAGCACATAAAGGATGGGAATCCGATGGGGCCAATGGGATGCTCCTAATTATCTAATGAACAGGGAGATAAGGCCGTGATTTGTTGCCATGGCTCTCTTGTTAGGTTAAGTGGAGGGAATCGACAGGACAGTCAGATGTCGACTCTATCAGTTCTATTTATTCCCATGTTTAACTACTACACAAAGTTGTAGACGACAAAGTGCTGCGTTTTGGTTATGTTGTACTGTAAAGAAGTCAATGTTGTAGTAGTATATGTTGATTTTGACTTTATCTATTCCCTTGTTTAACTACATTAAGTAGACTTGAGGATGACAAAGTGCTGTGTTTTGGTTTTGTTTACAGTAAAATATAACCTTGATGTTGTAGTATAAGAGTGAATTTGCTGTATAAACCACTGTATGTTTTACACGTGTTTTAGAAATCCTACATTAAGTAGAGGGAGCAAACAGGACATTCAGATGTCAGCTATCTATTCCCATTTTTAACTACAAAGTCGACTTGAGACTGTCTAGAAAGTGCTGTGTTTGGTTTTGGTTATATTGTACTGTATGTGCTGTGTGTACTGTATGTTGTGTGTTTTAGACATGCTGTATTAAGCCTATTACTGTGGTGATACGTGGTGCACTGTACAAAAGGTACTGTACATCAGAGGAGAATAGTAGCCTCTTGAGTTTGCCTCTCATGTAAACAGAGAGAAACTTTCCGCCTGGCAACCAAATAATACAGCTGCTTGGAAACCTGGGTAGTTCCCCTGTGTCTTAAAGGTCGCAGTGCTTCAGATGTGCGAGAGCCTCTTGAAAATAACAAAAACAAACCAAAACAATTTCACCTCAGCGAGTGCTGCAAATTATTCGTCCAACAGCTCACTGCAGGTGTAAAGACTGCACATCGTTTAGTTTCAGTCACACCACAAGTTGCTTTGTTTTTTAATAGACTGTGAATAGGCCACCACATTTGTTTGTTTGCAAATGATGCTCATGTCTGTATTTGTGTTTTGTCTGTGACAGGAGTGCTTGTGTGTTTTTGTTCTCGCCTGCCGTAGACAAGTTTCTCGTGAGAAGGAACCAGACCTGGGTTCAAATAGTATTTGAAATAGCCTACATTGCGCATTTGCTTTAGCCGGCCTTGTGTTAGGTCTGCTAAACACACAGCTTTATGGTGAGGTTTGCACATGGAGCCCAGGGCAGCTGTTGGAAGTCATGTTTGAGAGATGCTAGATGTGTCATTGTGTAGTAGGCCCTCTCAGCATGCCCCATGTCTCCCCCCACTGTTTCTCTCTCTCTTTCGCTCTCTCTTTTGCTATCTCTTTCCCTCTCTCGCTCTCTCTCTCCCGCTCTCTCCTTACTCCTCTCTTCCCGCACCTATTGACCATCTTGCACATTATAAATCAACATCGAGCCGGGCTATCCTGCAAGTGGCTAATGAAAGCTAATTTATAAAGCAGCTAAATGGCCCTGACAAAACTCCTAATGAGGAAATCAATAGTTTAGTGATTGTTACTCTGCTTACACTAATACATCCCGCTTGTAAGGCTTTGATTCCAGCGAAAAGAAGGCCCTTTTTTTTATTGTGTTCAGTTCTGCATGTCAGCACTGTTGTAAGGTTGTTTTTTTTCTCTCTCTCGCGAAAGCCCCATGATGATAAATCTTCTGTTGGGGTCTCTGGCTAAATTAACCAATGGCTGTGAGGTGTGCTTTCAAAGAAATCTCTAAAGAAAGTCAAACATTTAGCTGTAAAGCGACATGGGTGCTCATAAACTTTCTCTGTACGGACGGGATGTGATGCTAGGAATGTTAGAGCAGCGAAATGCTTGTGCTTCTAGTTCCGACAGTGCAGCAATATCTTACAAGTAAAATCTAACAAGTCCACAACAAATACCTAATGGAATAAGGAATGGAATAAGAATATATCAATATAAATATGTGGATGAGCAATGACAGAGCGGTACAGGCTAAGATACAATAGATAGTATAGAATACAGTATAAACATATGAGATGAGTAATGCAAGATATATAAACATTATTAAAGTGGACAATTATTTCAAGTATGTAGGCAGCAGCCTCTCTGTGCTAGTGATGGCTGTTTAACAGTCTGATGCCCTTGAGATAGAAGCTGCTTTTCTGTAATGCAAATCTGTGATGCCGGTAAGGCAGAGTCAGGCACAGGACAACAAAATGTAGTGTTCATGAAGTTTACTCAAATACAGTGAGGGGAAAAAAGTATTTGATCCCCTGCTGATTTTGTACGTTTGCCCACTGACAAAGAAATTATCAGTCTATAATTGTAATGGTAGGTTTATTTGTACAGTGAGAGACAGAATAACAAAAAAATCCAGAAAAACGCATGTGAAAAATGTTATAAATTGATTTGCATTTTAATGAGAGAAATAAGTATTTGACCCCCTCTCAATCAGAAAGATTTCTGGCTCCCAGGTGTCTTTTATACAGGTAACGAGCTGAGATTAGGAGCACACTCTTAAAGGGAGTGCTCCTAATCTCAGTTTGTTACCTGTATAAAAGACACCTGTCCACAGAAGCAATTAATCAATCAGATTCCAAACTCTCCACCATGGCCAAGACCAAAGAGCTCTCCAAGGATGTCAGGGACAAGATTGTAGACCTACACAAGGCTGGAATGGGCTACAAGACCTTTGTCAGTGGGCAAACATACAAAATCAGCAGGGGATCAAATACTTTTTTCCCTCACTGTATATCAATACAAGTGTTGAAAACAAACACTCGAAACACGGAATCAAANGGGATCTATGGACCGCTCCTCTGTGTCAAACATCCGGGACAGTGCGTCTGCCTTAGTGTTTTGGGAACCTGGTCGGTAGGATAGGGTGAAAACAAAACGGGTGAAAAACATGGCCCACCTTGCCTGGCGAGGGTTAAGTCTCCTCGCCGCCCGGATGTACTCCAGATTGCGGTGGTCGGTCCAGATGAGAAAAGGGTGTTTAGCCCCCTCAAGCCAATGTCTCCACGCCTTCAGAGCCCTGACAACAGCCAACAGCTCCAGGTCCCCCACGTCATAGTTTCACTCCGCCGAGCTGAGCTTCTTCGAAAAGAAGGCACAGGGGTGGAGTTTAGGTGGCGTACCCGAGCGCTGAGACAGCACAGCTCCTATCCCAGCCTCGGAAGCGTCCACCTCCACTATAAATGCCAAAGAGGGATCCGGATGAGCCAGCACGGGAGCCGAGGTAAACCGAGCCTTCAGGTGACCAAAAGCCCTGTCCGCCTCAGCTGACCACTGCAGTCGCATCAGTCCCCAATTCAGCAGTGTGGTAATGGGAGCCGTTACTTGACCAAAGCCCCGGATAAACCTCCGGTAGTAGTTGGCAAACCCTAAGAACCGCTGCACTTCCTTTGCCGTGGTGGGAGTCAGCCAATTACGCACGGCTGAAATGCGGTCACTCTCCATCTCCACCCCTGACGTGGAAATGCGGTACCCAAGGAAGGAGATGGACTGTTGGAAGAACAGACATTTCTCAGCCTTGACGTACAGGTCATGCTCCAACAGTCGACCAAGCACCTTGCGCACCAGGGACACATGCTCGGCACGTGTAGCGGAGTAAATCAGAATGTCTTCGTTATACACCACTACACCCTGCCCGAGCAAGTCTCGGAAAGTCTCGTCTACAAATGCCTGGAAAACTGATGGAGCATTCATTAACCTGTACGGCACGACCTGGTACTCATAGTGCCCTGAGGTGGTACTAAATGCAGTCTTCCACTCATCCCCCTCCCGGATACGCACCAGATTGTATGCGCTCCTGAGATCCAATTTTGTGAAGAAGTGTGCCCCGTGCATTGACTCGATCGCACTGGCTATGAGAGGCAGCGATAGCTGTACCTCACAGTGATCTGATTGATACCTCGATAGTCAATACACGGGCGCAGACCTCCATCCTTTTTCTTCACAAAAAATAAACTCGGAGGCAGGTGAAGTGGAGGGCCGAATATATCCCTGCCCCAGAGATTCGGAGACATATGTTTTCATAGCCTCCGTCTCCTCCTGTGACAGAGGATACACGTGACTCCTGGGAAGTGCTACATCTACCAGGAGATCTATCGCACAATCCCCCCGTCGATGGCGTGGTAATTGAGTCGCCTTCTTTTTACAGAAGGCGAGAGCCAAATCGGCATATTCAGAGGGGATGTGCACGGTGGAGACCTGGTCTGGACTTTCCACCGTAGTCGCACCGATGGAAACACCTACACACCTCCCCGCGCACTCTCGTGACCATCCCTTGAGAGCCCTCTGCCACGAAATAATGGGGTTATGATAGGCCAACCAGGGTAGGCCCAGCACCACGGGAAATGCAGGAGAATCAATGAGGTATAAACTGGTTCTCTCCTCATGACCCTCCTGCGTAACCATGCTTAGTGGAGCGGTAGCCTCCCTAATCAGCCCTGACCCTAATGGTCGACTATCTAAGGCGTGCACAGGGAAGGGCATATCAACAGAAACAATGGGGATCCCTAAACTATGAGCAAATGAACAATCAATAAAGTTCCCAGCTGCACCTGAATCGACTGGCGCCTTATGCTGGGAATGCGGGGAAAAATCTGGAAAATCAAGAAACAAAAACATGTGAGCAACAGGGAGCTCTGGGTGAGTCTGGTGCCTACTCACCTGGGGTGACACGATAATGCCCTGCCTGCCGCCTCGACTCCCTGAGGAACCCCCCCTGCACCGACCAGCAGTGTGCCCTCTGCGGCCACAGAGGGTGCAGGGAATGGCCCCTCCTCCGGCTCCTTTAAGCGCAGTACCTCACAACTCCATAGGCGTCGGAGCAGAGGTGATGGGGGGATGGAAATGACAGGCCCCGATCCGGACGTCCACAGGTGGCCAGCAGGTTATCCAGCCGGATAGACAGGTCCACCAGCTGTCAAAAGAAAGGGTGTTGTCTCTGCATGCCAGCTCCCGCCGGACGTCCTCGTGCAGACTGCATCTATAATGGTCAATCAGGGCCCTGTCATTCATCCCGCGCCGGCGGCCAGGGTTCGGAACTCCAACGCAAAGTCCTGTGCGCTCCTCGTCCCCTGTCTGAGGTGGAACAAGCGTTCACCCGCCACTCTACCCTCAGGTGGATTGTCAAACACTGCCCTGAAACGGCGGGTGAACTCCTCGTAGTAGTCCAACGCCGCTCCTTCCTCTCCCCATACGGCGTTGGCCCACTCTAGGGCTTTCCCGGATAGACAGGAGACGAGGGCGGACACGCTCTCACGTCCCGAAGGAGCCGGGTGAACAGTCGCCAGGTAGAGCTCCAGCTGGAGTAGGAACCCCTGACACCGGGCAGCCGTCCCATCATAATCCCTCAGGAGCGCGAGCCGAATCCCACTGGGACCAGGTGAAGGAGGGGTGGACAGCTGTGTGGGTAATGGAGTGGGAGGTTGTGATGATGGTAAAGGCGCAGAAAAACCTCCTCTCTCCCATCGCTCCATATTATTCAGCACGCGATCCATGGCTGTGCCGAGACTCTGCAACATTGTAGCATGCTGCTGAAGGCGCTCCTCAACTGGTAGAGGAGAGCTGGGTGCTCCTGCTGACTCCATTGAGTGGTGTGTGATTCTGTAATGCAAATCCGTGATGCCGGTAAGGCAGAGTCAGGCGCAGCACAACAAAATTGAGTGTTCATGAAGTTTACTCAAATATATCAATACGAGTGTTGAAAACAAACACTCGAAACACGGAATCAAAAACAACAAACGATCACACACAAAACATGGGGGAAACAGAGGGTTAAATAAGAAACATGTAATCATGGGAATGTAAACCAGGTGTGAGAAAAAGGAAGACAAAACCAACAGAAAATGAAAAATGGATCGGTGGCGGCTAGAAGACCGGTGACGTCGACCGCCGAAAGCTGCCCGAACAAGGAGAGGGACCAACTTCGGCTGAAGTCGTGACATTTTCAGTCTCTCGGCCCCAACTTTGATGCACCTGTACTGACCTCGCCTTCTGGATGGTAGCGGGGGGAACAGGCAGTGGCTCAGGTGGTTGTTGTCCTTGATTATCTTTTTGGCCTTCCTGTGACATCGGGTGCTATAGGTGGAGGGCAGGTAGTTTGCCCTCGGTGATGTGTTGTGCAGACATCACCACCCTCTGGAGAGCCCTGCGGTTGTGGGTGGCACTTTTTGCCGTACCAGGCGATGATACAGCCCGACAGGATGCTTTCAATTGTGTATCTGTAAAAGTTTGAGGTTTTTAGGTGACAAGACAAATTTCTTCAGCCTCCTGAGGTTGTTTAATGACTCATTAAATTCACTTATTAAACTGAACTCCAATGTGTACTACATGTACAGTACAGAATCTACAAAGAGGAGCTAATATTCCTCATTCAAAGACTGCTCCGTCTGTTTTTGCCAGGCGAAAGAGGTTTGAACATCATTCTTAACACATGTTGATAGATATCTTCTTTCTCTCTCTTAATTCATGCTCAAAGGGGGATGAGCTGCAAGTTATTATGAATCTTTCAAGGCTCACTAACTCTATGGGCAGAGTGCACTAAGTTGAGACAAGTTATCTTTGCTGGCCAAACTGTGGCTACCAGAGCATTTAGTAACATTGATTCACCTTGTAGGCCTTTTAAACCTGGAGAGTCTATAAGAAATCCTGTCTTCATAGAGATTTTTGTTCTCTGTTCTGTATGATAATTTCCCTTTGGCCTATAGTTATCCATTCTCACTCATCGGTCCACGTGGAGTATTTCAGAGTTTCTATTTGCTTTGTTTTACAGCTTGCTCTGTCTTAAGGTGTAGCCTACATTCTGCATCAATCTTCAGATTAACTTCTGGGTCAGTATTCAGAAAGCATCTCGGGGTAGGAGTGTTGGTCTAGGATCAGTTTGACCTTTTAGATTATAATGAATGGACAGTGAGGACCTGATCCTAAATCTGCACTCCTGCTCTGAGACGCTTAATAAATACAAGCCGGCTCAGTTAAGTAAAAACATATAGGATCTATACAGAGTATCACACTGTTATAAAGACAGATGGTGACTCTAACTAGCATGGTCATTGATCATCAGGCTTATCTCTGGGATCATGTGCCCCTAGGAAACCAGGGGAGCAGCACCCCAGTCCTCAGTTAATTGAAGGGCCAGTTAGATTACCCTCTCTCACCCCTTGCTGTGTTTTAATGCTAGGTACCCACCCCACATACTCTAATAGTTAATCGGCTTTACGTTAGTCTTTGGGCTTCTACGTGTGTGAGACATTATGATTAATGAATGATGTTGTATTTTTTGGGAGATTGGATTTTGTGAATATGTTTTAAATCCAATATCAAATGTATTTTAAATTCTCAAACAATAGTGGATGGTATTCACTGTAGCGGGTTATAGGGCAGCAGGTAGCCTAGCAGTTTTAGTGTTGGGCCAGTAACCAAAAGGTTACTGGTTTGAATACCCAAGCCAACAAGGTGAATAATCTGTCGATGTGCCCTTGAGCAAGGCCTTTAACCCTAGTTTGCTCCATGGGCGCCATACTACTATGGCTGACCCTGTAAAACAACACATTTCACTGCACCTCCCCGGTGTATGTGACAATACAACGTTTTTTATTATTATAGATTTTATTGTTGATAAACAATGGTGGAGAATACTTCTAAGTAATTTCTGAAAAGTCTGAAATAAATACATTTCTGACAAACTGTACATGAATCAAAGTTATGATAGACAGAGAGCTATTCCATAAAACCCAGACTAACTAAAAGAGAGAAATTGCAAGGAGAGAGAGGGAAATCACTTCATCTACTTTTTGTATTGCTGACTGTATGGCAGTAGATTTTGATGTGGGGAGAGAGAGATTTTTGTTTCCTCCTAGTCCCCTTACACTTCTTGTTGTCTTGTTTTTAAGAACAAAGAATAAGCTGTGGTACTTTGAGTTTGGCACTTCTGAGACCTTCTCGGCCACATGCAAGAAGCTCCACGACTTTCTGGAGGTTGAGGTAAATACAACTGCCTGCTTTCAATTTTGGGAAAAGTATTTTTATGCTATTTAATGCTATGACTTGTCACCATTTAATTGCACTACAGTGTAATGAATAATCAATAATTAAACATAAACTACTCTCACGTGTACTGTTCTCTGCAACAATAACACCTACTGTTAACATGCAAAATGAAGTCTTTGAGAACAAGAAGCAAAAAGTAAAACACCTAGGTACAATTTCCTGGGGAGAGAGAATAGTGCCTCTAATCTAGTGCACACCATTTTAAGACACTGAGCACCAGCCACCTCCTGATCCACAAATAGCCTTCCATTTGTACCAATTTCAGTCTGGAAGTGTTGAGGAGGGAGGGAGGCCTCCCCTCTCCCCTCTCCCCCTCCCACTCCCACTCCCCTAACAGATCCTCAGCCCAACACAGGTAATTATCCCGGCACGGCCCTGCTGTGTGTGATATTGAGGGATAATGAAGGTGGTCTAGTCGATCCATCTCCCCCTCCTCAGAGCCATCAGCGGTGGCAGAGGTCTTCATTAATTAGCCTTGGATGGCTACTTAGTATGGTACTGAAGGGGAGCAGGTTCGGTGTGGAACACAGGCCATGTATTAAACTCCACTGAGAGAGTACAGAGAAGTGGCATGTTATTATACAGCTGGCAACTGAGGGAATTCCTCATATGGATGCCGTACTTGTATAAGGTTATTAGGAGTCATGGCTGGTGGTAGGTCCCCTTCTGGTGGACATTTCCAGCTTGTCAAAGATCAAATGGCTTTGACATAAACTGTTAATCATCACTCAGCAGTGAATGCTGTCAGATGAGCATGGTAAAGTTTTCATAACACCTAACTGAGAAGCTCTGGCTCAAGCATAATTAGCATGATCTGCTTAACGTTATTTTATTGCTACACAAATGTTTCAAGAGGAACATTTTGATTATTGATTTGATGTAATCACTCTCTCTATTGCTCCCTCCCTCTTCCCTCTCTCTCGCTTTCTTTCCTGACCCTTGTCCTTCGTAAAGTGCGATGGCATAACTCTGGACCTAGACAGCATCTCTTTGGAAGGAATCGCAATTTTAAACATTCCCAGCATGCATGGCGGCTCCAACCTCTGGGGTGAGAGCAGGAAAAGGCGGAGCAACCGCCGGGGAGGGAAGAAGACCCAGGATAAGAGGACAACAGTGCTGGACCCCAAAGAGCTTCAATTTGCTGTCCAAGGTAGCTATCGTAATGATGGATACTGATGAATTTGAAATGTATTTATTGCAATTCCAACTTTGAGGAAACATTGTTCACATTGTCACATGTATTTTACATGGGGTATTTTACATAGGTCCTTTAAGGTCTTTTAACATGTCAAAGGCTTGCTCATATTCAGGTATGCCTCTTACAGATCAGTACTACAAACAAACATACACAGGATAACACCAGGCTTGAAATGCTACAACTCAATGGCTGATTGACTGCCATTTTGTGTATAGATTGTTTTAGCATAAAGACCCTTTCTCCTAATAACCTGTGACACTAAGAGGCAAGACCTTGTCCAAGCTCACATTAGACAGATCAGAGACAAACTTTGGGACAAAGTTTTCCCTGGCACTGGTATGAATATTTCACCAATGACAAGTTGAATCACAGTGCTTAGATTTGGTTTGGGATGAAGGGGTGCGGTTTAATGTCACTGTTTCGCACTGTCACTTGACTGGTAATGGCTTGTGTAGGTGGAAGTGGACAACCTGGCCTAATAGGAGCAGACTGAGGGAGCTCAGTGTGAATTCTGCTGCCTTTATGGGCACTGAACACATAAATATGTCAGATGGGAGCTCATCAATGAGAATCTATGAATTAACATAGATTAATGTTTAGGAGGAGTTAAGGGCAGCCGGTAAACTGGTAAATTGTCTTCTCATGTCTAGTTTGTGGATGATCACTTTAGTCACTGGTTAAGTTACTGTAAACACGCATTTATCGTCGTCTTAGGCAATATTATGTAGAGGGTTGTCCTCACATGGAGCAGCATAATGTAGGGAAGTGCAATTCACAGTGGACTGGGGCTACTCCTTACATCTTGATCACAGCGACAGCGTCATTGCGTTTTGGTACACCAGAAGTACATTCATTTCCAATGGAATTCTGCGTTTGCTTTGCAGCATTCCATTGCAGAGGCAGTTGCAGTGAGTTATGTGAGGTGCATACTTGGGATTTTTCAAACATATCATCATATTGCACGCGTTGGCCCGCTTGACAGAAATGGTGAATGTTAAACTTTTGTTGCACACATATCCAGATGATGCTGCGTACCATTTTGCACAATGACGCTGTAGCTGTGATCAAGGTGTTTGTATTAGGTGTACAGTATTTTATTGCAAGTGCATTGTACAGATATAGGATCTTAATTTAACCAGCGTTGTTGTAGCAAAATAATAGCAACAGGATTTAAACGTTTAGTCCATAATGTTGCTTGATTGGTGGTTAGGTTATTAGCTGGACAAAAGTAGGCCACATGAAAAGTGCTATACTGTTAATACAACCGTTTTTGAGTGCAGGTTTTCAGTAAATTTATGTAAATCACTAAACTAATCTGCCTTTCCTGCACCGCAGGAAGATTCTCAGCAACAAAAGAGTGATCAAATTAAGATTCTACATATGTGGTAGTATTTTGCTGGTGTATTATGTCCAGGCTTGATTAGATCATAGATCAACCAAATCAGATTCATACAGTGTATAGTGTAAGTCAAATCATACAATACTGGGCATGTGACCATTTTTCACAGTCAAATTTACAATCATACCATGGATGTTTTCATGAATTAGTACCACTGCGATGTATACTGCACTGTATAATAGGCAACCCATTGACTACATATTCTGGGATGTATCCACCTCAGTTAAAATCAAAGTACCAAATCCAACAGTGGAGTATCGAGGAGATTCCCCCTGCTCTTTAATTTCAGTCAATACGAGTCAAGCACTGATGAATGCACCCATTTGGATCATGCATGTTCTTTCTAATAACCTAAGGCATCATCCATTTCACTGAGTTCTAC
Organism: Hucho hucho; assembly: GCA_003317085.1. Classification (NCBI taxonomy): domain Eukaryota; kingdom Metazoa; phylum Chordata; class Actinopteri; order Salmoniformes; family Salmonidae; genus Hucho; species Hucho hucho. The sequence goes on from QNTS01000580.1 coordinate 604,205, forward strand.
TCTTATAGACTGGGAGAAAGGCAATGGGCAGAGCCCTAGAAATGACAGCTTTGGCAAGGAGGGTTAAGATGGTAGTGGTGGTCGAAGATGATCAATTCACACACCATTGATACTCCACAGTAGTCCCTCCCTTCCATTAATTCACCCATAAATCATTTGATTTGGTGCAAAGGATTTTTGTTGTTTTATCCTAACCCTCAGCCTGAACCTGAAAAGGCACTTTGTGGCCAGTGAGTGAGTGCTGGTTGCCCTTGCTGAAGGTGTGCTCAAGATGAGAGGCCCAACTTGTCAGATCAGAGATGGAGTATTAGAGGGGCCCGTAAACACAGAGTGCATTAGCCTGTGGGGCTGGGGGCCATGGGGGCTGGGGGCTGTACGCGTACCCAGAGCACGGAGTGCGAAGTGTGGATCAAACTGCGAAAAAACGACTGACCTTTCTGGAACTGTTAAGTCGTCCCGCTGTTGACGCCAGGAGACAAGCCCCTCAGGTGGAATGGCTATGGGTGAATTATTTAGAACGGGGACAGGGGGGGGACTGATGCCCTGAGACATGTACCATCAAGATTCTAAAGGTGGTCTCAACGTCGTTCACCCACCCCCTCTCTGTCACTCTGCATGTTGTCAGTGGAGTAGAGACTGCCATGGACTGGTATTTGACAATGACAAGGATGCTGGGACTAATCTTGCACTGTGACAACTCGATTATGAGGCGTGGGCTGTGTGTGAGACTTGGCTGTGTGCGTAAGCCACTGTAACATCTCTGTGACTCGGTCTTGTCTTCTATCTGAGATAAGTGATGTTGATGTGCGAACAGGAATGATTTGGTCTTTATTTGGTCCCCTCTTTTAAAACAGATTGTTTTGAAACCACCATGAGGTTAAAACAAAATTTGTATTATTTGTATGACTGTATTTTCCATTTATCTACGATAAGGGGTGTTGATGTATGAAAAGGACAAGTTGTAGTGCTAAGTGATTAACCAAAATTTATTTTTTTATTTCCACCCCAGGTATTAAACAACTAATCAGTTCAATTTCTTGAATTCCATTTAGTTCTGTTTTATTGTAAGACCAATGTGCCGTTTTCCTAGAGCGAAATCAAATTATTCATGAGAGAAATCAAGTCAAGAACTATGTGGGACGCTGGGCTGAAGGGAGCTGTAGTTTTCATTAAGCAAATATTTAACCTAGTTCAGTGCAGAAACGTGGTAATTAACTACAATGGCCATAATCTATTGCGCCTGTTCTTTCTGGCTCAGACAGAGATGGATACACTTTATGCCTGCTACATTAGGTTAGGTACACAGAGACCGCATAAACCACATGAGAGAGGAATGTACACAACACTACTACGAGTGAGAGAGTTTGTGAAAGTATGCCTTATCTACTTTGAAGAACTAGTCAAATGGTTTCTTCAGACAGCTCTGCAGCATACGTAGGCAGGCTAGCCGAGCTCAATAGGATGACTACAGACAGTACCGTATGGCTTCTACTGCCAAAACAGAGATCAGATGATGCCTTTAAGGAATGAAAACGCAATAAAGACATCAAATAAAAATAATTAAGTAATATACACAACTGAATTTTTTTTATTATTTCATAGTAAATTTCTATGTTTCTATTGATATCTACCCAGTGTGGACCTGACAGAGGTCCACAATGTTTTGGCGATTGAATGATCACTGTTTTTGGCTTTGGGATTTCTATTAAAAAAATCTCAAATCATTTGAATGTAAATGCAATCAAATCCAATTATTTTTTACTAATCGAACCGAAACCAAACCGACCTAAAAAATCTGTTTCTATTTCTGCAAGATCTATGTTTCTACTTCACCCTCCACCTTTTACCCCTTTTAAACACTGCATGATGAGTGAATGTGGGTCTTCTCTCAGAGCACAGCACTTGATGATATGTTACAAAACCTCTCCGCTATGACCAACTCTCAACCAATAACACTTGGCCAGAATGTAGTAGACAGATAAGTGAGAGCAGAGCCATATATTTACATGGCTTTGAGTTAGAGAAACCTGTCCGGAAGTGCTGGTGTCACTAGTGTTGTCCTTTAAAAAAAAAAAGAAGAAGAAATAAAATAAATCTTTAATCGGTCTCTCTCATCCGACACGTGCAACCAATGCCTCTGAGCTCACATGATTTTCTTTTCAAATCTGGGAAAACTGGAGTCTGTTATTTCTTCCATGACTATATACTTTAGACCAAGCTATAGTTATGCATCCATCACTGTTATTAAACGGGCACTGCACTGGTTGTAACAGTCAGCTAGTATTATACACGCATTCATCAATCCTTAAGAGTCTATTGACTTACCTGTGCCTCAATCTAAGTAACATAATAGAAAGATCCCCATCAAAATCTGTCAGTTTAAGCTGGAGATATCCGTTTTTTTGCATGGGCTGCGTCTCAATCCATCTCATTCGCATTTGTCGGCCTTGGAAGGTGGCAGAGCTACAGCAGTGTTTGTCAGACCAAATCGGTCTTCACAAGAAAACGTCTGTAGCGTCCCGAACGGTTTGGCCTACAAAATTAAAATGACCCCACTATGGAAAAGGGAGACTCTCGCGAACGCAATGTTCTACATTTTGCTCTCCAACCCCCACAAGTGTCACGGGACTCGTCTGAAGTACAAACAAATGGAAGTATGGAGGTAGTTTTGTGCCCCAGAAAATACAGGGTTAAATATTTTTTTACTGTCTATTTTGCCTTTCATGAATGTGTTATTGAATGCATTTCTATGGGCTATGGTAGTAAAAGGCCATATTCAATATTTTCTCAAATATTTTTTTTTTGGGGGGATACAGTTCTAAATCAAATAGCTAAATGATCCATTGTATGACCATCTTAAAATAATTCCACATGTTAGCTTAGTCTCCCACCCCTCCCCCAGCGGCTTATGAAAATATTAATACAACCACCACTGTTTATGATAATCATATACCAATCATTTGTTATTTTCAAACATAGGCAAATTCATGAAACCTTATGTCCATTGATGATCTCCCTGCCCTGACCTTGGTTGCTGAGAGCAGAGCACGCTCCTGGCCTTGCCCACAGTAAGCACTCTGGGGTATACTATATGACCTGTGTGTAGCCCCAGGCAACCAGGAAGCTCCATACGTTTATCCATCGCCGTGGTGATGCTGTCCGTCATTCGTGTCAGCCAGGGGCTGTGTGAGCCAGCAGCGCTAACGTGAGAAGGCATGCTGGGAGGGAGGGCCCAGTGTCAGGGGGCTAGCACATTGTTTACACACACACACAGGCACGGAGTCATACACACACACATGCATACACACGCACACACACACACAGGTGCATGCAGGCATAAACACACACATACACACACAGGTGTGAACACACAGGTATTCACACACAAGCACGCACGTGCGAATGCACACAAACTCTCTTTTTAGCTCTCATGCCAGGGCAAGCTCTCCATTCACAATTTAACACGGAGGGTGCTGACCCAGCCTGTTGCTATAGTGATAGCTGGACACTACCCCTCAACAGTAACATCCATAGAAATACAAATATGGTTGATTTATATACTGTAACTAAGGCATCACTCAAACATCTTAGAAGCCCTGAACATCAGCCTGGCCCTAGCAGCAGCAACCTAGCATTAGCAACAGCACCATACAGTAGCACGATCAATGACAGCATGCTAGTTTGTTCTACCATACCCACCAAGTCTCTAAAATGGGTCTTAGTTTCAATTAGTGTGTCTCTGCACTCCCAACAGGGCTTAATTTGCGGAGGGGCGAGTAGTCTGAGAGTAGGCAGGCCTGCTGAAACAGATGGGCTCAGCGCGACACAGGGCTTCCAGCAGGGGCAAAATCAATGCTCATAACTTCAAAACAGAAAATAAATTAATAATTATAGGAAGACAAGATTGCTTTGCATTGCCGGCGCAATATAATTAATAGTTGTTTTGTTTATGGCTGCTGGTTGTTGTTCTTGTTGCTTCTTTTTTCCTTTCAACAGTTAATATTCCGGCTTTGGAGAACAGAAGGCAAACTGTTCACTTTGAAAATGAAGCACACCTCTTTTTGCCTCTTTTATCCCTCCTGTTCTCACCATCCTTCTTCTCCTCCTTCTTCCTTCTTCTTTTTCTTACTCAAGGTGCACGAATTCCAGAGTTAACCAATGGTTTGATCAACAGGATGGTCGAGAGATGGTCTGAGTTCTATGTGCATGTGTGTTCATGTCTCTGTGTCTGTAGACCCGTCAGACCAGCTGTTGGAGGTGGTGGGTCTGGAGGGAGCCATGGAGATGGGACAGATCCACATCGGCCTGAGGAGTGCAGGAAGACGCCTGGCCCAGTGCTCCTCGGTAACCATCAGGTCAGTACCTCTTGACCATAACCACTGATCACAGTCACCTTCTTTTATCCCATCCATTCAACATTCTGCCTTTTTGAACACTGTTTACTATTTAACAACAGAACCAATCTAGATGGAAGACATAACAGAAAGCAAGAATCATGTTTAAAGAGAGATTTTTGTTTGTCGTTGTCAGGACCACCAAAGCCCTCCCCATGCAGATTGATGGGGAGCCATGGATGCAGACTCCCTGCACTGTAAGTCATGTCAATGCTCCGTGTATTGTGGTATTAATGCATGTACTGTTCAATGTGCTACACACAAGTGGTTCATATAGAAAGTTCATCATCTAATTGTCTCTATGCTCCCACATAAGATATTAATGCTTTAAAGTACCCCGGCAGAAGTTCTTGAGAGTGAAGTTGCATTGTTTTCAATATTTGTAATTTATCATAACTGATATGTAATAACACAAACCTTTATTTTAATGTATTCACCACCTGGTCCCTAATACTACTCCCCTGCACAAGTACAAGTGTTTGTTTTGTTTTACATTTAGTTCACTTTTCAAAATGAAATGGCTCAACTTGTGCTGATTAAACCAGTGTTTTCTCTTAATTACAACGTGACTTCTCTGACAGCATCACAGATGAAGTGGAGCCAGAATTTACATACAGATCTTTCAGTCATTATGGGAGAATCTAGTGCATGACAAAACAAGTAGTTTATAAGTGCACTTGTGTCTGTTGGCAAAACTCAACAAATCAAAGTTAGGCTCTGACAATACATAATTGTGTGTTGGGTGATTTCCATGGTGAGTTACAGACGTCTCAATGCTGAATTTTGAATCAGTCAACCTGTTAAATGTTCATTAAAATGGGATGTTATCCAACTAATTATTAACAACAACAGTTATGCAAATCATGTTTTGCATACATAAGATAATTAACTCCATTCATTTGCACTTATAACATGTATTACTACATCTGTATTGTACACTGGCATAACCTTTAAAGGGCCATATTGTTTTTTATTATATACATAACCATTGATTATTCATGACTATAACTTATAAATTCCTTAATTATCTTAGTTTAACTGTTGTACACTATCAGGATTCAAGGTAAGACCCAGATGCAGACATGTCGATTGACAATGGTTTAATATTCCAACAGGGGCAGGCAATAGACAGGTCAGGGCAGGCAGGGGTCAGTAAACCAGAGGTGGGGCAACGGTACCGGATGGCAGGCAGGGTCAGGGTAGGCAGAGGTCAACAATCCAGAGGTGGGGCAAAGGTACAGATTGGCAAGCAGGCTTAGGGGCAGGCAGAGTGGTCAGGCAGGCGGGCTCAGAGTCTGGACAGGCAAGGGTCAAAACCAGCAGGAGGGCGAGAAAAAGAAAGACTGGGAAAAGCAGGAGCTGATAAGAAAAACGCTGGTTGACTTGGCAAACAAGACAAACTGGCAACAGACAAACAGAGAACACAGGTATAAATACACAGGGGATAATGGGGAAGATGGGCGACACCTGGAGGAAGGTGGAGACAATCTCAAGGACTTGTGAAACATCAGGGTGTGACAGTACACCATCAGAACCCAAAATATAAGTTTGTTTTACTCCATTGTTTGTAAACCATTCAATTGTAAACAAACTCTGACTGTGTAGCTTTAATACATGGTTAAAACTATCATTTTGATCTAATAGCTTTGTTTGGTTACATTCTCCAGCCCCATCCCTCAGCTGTTTACCAAATCAGTGGTATGGTAGCCGCTTTGTTGTGCTTTGCAGATTTCCCCTTTAATTAATCTATTTGAAAAATATAATCAATTTCTTTACCATAAAATACAAACTCTTATAGCCCTTTAAGCTTTCAAACAAGGCCAGCTTCTCTTTCAAGTCCTTATTTTGTGCTGAACCTTTTTTTGACCTCAATTCTCATGGAAAGGTTAATTTGTCAATTAAATGATACTCCAGTAACATTAAGTTCAATCATGTTGGATATAATTTGGACATCAAGCCCACGCACAATAGCGACCACTACAGTGTTAGAGTTCATGAACGATGAATGGCATGCTTCTCTTTGAAGTAAAAGGGTTTATTTAATGCTGATGATACCGTTTAACTTGCTCATTATTATTGTTTGTGCTACGAGGGCTATAGTATAATGAGCTACGTACAGGTCAGGGCATACCTTGATGGTTGATATTTACCATTTCATTGATCTGTGGTAGTTTAACTTTTTCTTCTTCTGAAATACTAATAGCGTCTAATACTCATAGAATTCAAGCATCAAGCTTTTCTCTGTGGTCGCTTATTTGCATGGCATGATTACATTATTACACAGGTCCATGACCTCCCTTGCTGTACAGTGTACAGGTATGTTCAGTGGGTCCATGTTTTCCATGTTATGAAAGAATTCACCCAACCATACCATACCACCATGTAACTCTATCCTGTTTCCTTCACTCTCTGTCCATACCAGATTGAAATAGTGCATAAGAACCAGGCCCCGATGTTGATGGGTCCCCCACAAGGCAACAGCTTCTTCTCCTCTGTGATCCGACGAACATGCAGCGAGAGCAAAGACTGAGTGATAGACTTAGCCTTCGGCCTCTTCTCCAGAGAAGCAAGCACTCTTACCCATGGAAGTCGCTAGGTTTGATGCCATAATGCTAATTTGTTAGCCTAACTCCATTTGGGTCACTAGGTTATGATGCTAGGATTCCAATTTGTTAGCCTAGCTCCATTCAATAGCATACTGTAGCTGTGCATGCTACTTCTGCCATGGCAATGTCAGTGCCCCCCTTACTTATTTAGTGAGGAACTACAAGGAGGCTTTGGTTCATGATGCGGTGCCACTCCACAATGCCAACGTAGTGGCATTGTCCCTCTGGAACAGTTGTTTACCTTTCCAGATTACATCTTTATACTGTTACGATGGCATGTTTTTTTTAAATGTCATTTTTATAGTGGTCTTGTGCAACATGCCATGTGGATCAAGTCCTTTGACAGAAATGTGTAGTTTCCTTCAATCATTGAAAGTCATTTGTATGATCAGGTATTGATTTTTGCTGCATCAATGTTTTGAATGTGTTTGCATTTGAACACCCCAATGCATGATGGACTTTGGATTACTGTTTATGAGGTGAACATATCTTTCAGGGTGCATAAGGACAGTGATGACATTGAGTCAACATATAGTATAAGCTTTTGTTCTAAGGTAAAGTTTCAGGTTATTTGCTTCGCATTTCTTCGGGCACTGACTATCTCTTCAATGTTGACTTTATCAGAGAATGGATTTAAGAATCTCAAAGGCTCTATTAGGTTTCCCACGAAACATGTTTGACAGGTTAATGCTGAAATGTCTTGCAGCTGGATCATAGAAACTATTTCCATTAAGGATCATAGAACAATTAAGGAAAATTAATTGGTAACAAATGCATGCACACGTCACATGATATATACACTTTTTCTATATTGCACGGGAAATCCAGACAATTTCTTCTAATTGTGCAGTGCACATCTTGAGTTGCATGGATAACCAATATCTACTGTATTCTTGAACCTGTGGAATTGTACTGTGTTGGTCATTTTGGAAGTAAAACACTTTGTCAGGGTTCAACTACTGCCTTTCTCTCACAATATATGAAATCATATCAACCTGAAATCAACCTTTTGTGTTCAGGGAGTCCTGTTTTTCAAGGGCAGGTACTCAGGTATTCTTAAGATATAATATTGCTCAAAGGTTTATACACTAACTATTATTATAGAAAAACCTTTCAACGAATAGAATTGAGTACACCATGTAGTACAATCATCACAGTCAAGACTCCAAAGCAGGTTTTGACCTCCTTAGGTTATTGATTTGTTCAGACTTTTTCAGCTGTTTGCCATTGATAATGTGTACAATACATCACTCATACATGCATACATTAACCAATTAGAACTCAAGTCCAAATGTGAAATTACTATTGACATACTTGAGCTGGAATTGAAGAATTAATCATGAGAATCGGTCTAATCAATTTGCCTGACTGGGTTATTCAGAGACAAGAAGCTCTGTATTCTCGCTCTAGATATCTGCAGAGGCTATCTGTCCTGCACATGATATGCATATAAGTAAGACTAACCATAAGAAGGTCCTGATATTGTTAACCTGAACAGTATTTAGTATTTTTTATTTCAGAAGTCTATAGTGACTTTTTATTATATTGACGACATTCCTCCAGTTTCCAGCTAAACCACTGACCCATACCTCAAAATAATATACTACCAAAGATAAACAGAACGGAAGGCCATATTCAGATCAGATCCATACACTATTTGAAATTTTTCAAATCTGTTACACATGAATGACACCCAAACAGTACATGAATAGAAACAAGTTTTCAACTGAAATGCATTCCTGCATGTTTTCTAAGTACAATTCAAGGATAGAAGATTCTGTATTGGATTTCTGTCTCTGTTCAAAGTGCCATCCTGCCTATGGAAGATTTGGTTCTGCCAACTTTTCCATTACTTTGCTTGTAAGTGCAGTGTTTGTTTTGTACAGTGAAGTTGTATTTTTGTACACAATGTTATTTTTCTGCATAAAGTATTGCTCTTCTCTGTAAATCACGCCAATGTGTAGTTCTGTTCAAAAACTGAACAGAACATGAAAACAATTAAATGTTGTTGTTTGACATGCTCACCTACATGTGTTTTTACCTTTGACCCTTTTGACACTCAATGGCACAATGTCACCTGAGATGGGTTGACTGTCACGACAGGACACTCACTATCCTGTTAGTGTTCTTACACCTGCTCTAAAGCTATTTATACAGTGGATACACTCAAGTCATGAGATGCCTGTCAAACTATCTTATGGCTCATGGTATGTCACACTTGACAGTGCTGTGTACAGTTTACACCCTGATCCTGTGATGACCCTTCAATGACCCTTTAACATGCTTTTTTCTTGTTGCTCGATTCAACTAAATCAATATATGATTAGGCTTAAAATAATTCCCCTTACCTAATCGCAGGGTAGCCTAGTGGTTAGAGTGTTGGACTAGTAACTGAAAGGTTGCAAGTTCAAATCCGCAAGCTGACAAGGTACAAATCTGTCCCTGAACAGGCAGTTAACCCACTGTTCCTAGGCCGTCATTGAAAATAAGAATTTGTTCTTAACTGACTTGCCTAGTAAAATAAAGGTTAAAAAAATCTAATCATTTCCTTTAGCCTATATTACTTTTAAAATAATGAGAAGTTTGATTGTACTACATAATTTAATTCATTACTCATTCATTATGATCTCATTTATATCTTTACTGTAGGCTTACTGTATGTTATACATTAAAAAAATGAATGCCTTCTGCACAAAGTAACTACATGGTGTTGCTACTAATTCAATACAATGTAAAATATCAACTGGAACACATAGCTAATGCTTGTTTTCCTAACTCTCTAGGGATGTTGCAAATGAGTGTTGCACTTGTGTTTACCTCTTCGCTTGGTGTCAGATGGACAGGACACCTACGCTTGACCTGTGTTTCTCAGGCCTCCAGGGGGTTCCACAGGAGTGACAAGAGAATTCACTTCCTATCCCCATCAATGTCTTCGTCATCAGGTAGCTTAGCAGTTGGAGCTTGGTGCAAGTAACCGAAAGGTCGCTGGTTTGAATACCCGACAAGGTGAAAAATCTGTCGATGTGCCCTTGAGCAAAGCTCTTAGCCCTAATTTGCTCCAGGGGTGCCGTACTACTATGGCTGACCCTGTAAAACAACACATTTCACTGCACCTATCCGGTGTTTGTATCAATACAACATATTTAACTTTTTTTTTTTATGGCCATAGGAGGGCTTCAAGATTGCTACTGACATATAACACCCTTTCAACTGAACATTACATGTTTCTGTGGTATTTTCATCAACCATGCAAGTGTATTGATTAATGTAATAAGCAATTTGTATAATATTAGGAATAACTGTTTAGAATTTCCCCCAAGTCATTAGATTTTTATATTTACATTTTAGTCATTTAGCAGACGGCTTATTCAGAGCAACTTAGAGTTAGTGCATTCATTTAGTGCATTTATAGCTGGGTAGGACAACCACATTTCACAGTCATAGTAAGTACATGTTTCCTCAATAAAGTAGCTATCAGAAAAGTCAGAGCTAATAAGGGGGGGAGTCAGGTGTGAGTGTTAGTGATTATCTTTCTTTTGTAAAGCACCAGACTGCTCTCACTGTGTGTTAGTGTCCCATTGTCTGTGATGCAAACCTGTCCTCAGTTGCCCAGTGACCTGTGATTTACTTGCAGGTCAGTGCCTTATGCAGGTCTGAGGCACACAACAATGTATCCCTTACATTAGGGGAGAGCTGCAGCTTTAGCAAGTCCCTCTGGAAACACTTCAAAACGCTGTTTCCATGGTCACAAAGTGTGTGTGCTCACGTCTGTGTGTATTGCCTCTGAATGAGAAAGAAGGACAGAGGGAGCATGTGTTTTTTGTGAGAGATGTGTGTGTCTGTGTGTGTGTGCGTGTGTGTGTGTGTGGATGTGTTTAACTATACTTGTGGGGACAAACATTTGACCAACTGGGGACATTTTGTTAGTCCCCACAAGATCAAATGCTATTTCTAGGGGGTTTAGGGTTAAGGTTAGAAATAGATTTAAGGTTAGAATTAGGTTTAGGGTTAAGGTTAGTGTTAGGCTAAGGACATGTGTGTGTGTGTGTGTGTGTGTGTGTTGGTTATGCTATCCTTGTGGGGACCTAAAATCACAAGGATAGTAAAAGAAATCCTTGTGGGGACATTTCCCATGTCCCCATGAGGACCAAGGCTATTTTAAGTTTAGGAGTTAGGTTTAGGGTTAGGGTATGGGGTTAGGTTTAGGGTTAGGGTTAGGAGTAAGGTTTAGGTTTAGGGGTTAGGGAAAATAGAAGAACATAAGGTGTGTGTGTATGTGACTGTGTGTGCATGTGACCGTGTGTGTATGCGACTGTAGGTGTATGTGACTGTGTGTGTGTGTGTTCAAGAACGTGCTCTGAGAAACCTGCTCTCAAACAAAACAAAACAGGTTCTGTACACCTATTTCCTTCTTTTAAATGTAGCATAAAGTAAAAGTATAATAAGTGGCTTTTTAAAAGCCCAATTTTTTTGAAACATTGTGCAAAGCGATAAAAGTTTAAAACAGACATACACATGCAAGTACATACACACACAGAGAGAGAGAGAGAGCGAGAGACAGACACGCACACAGTTGTGACACTGTTCTTCACAAGTTGTTCTCTTTAAAAAATTCAACACACATGATGAAAACTGCCTGATTGAAGGGTGGAAATCGGATCCAGTGAAAGACATTGACAACCAATAGGAAACGGAGAGCCTTCTTTTTCCAGGGTAGTCCCCGGGAGGCGAAGCCAAGCCGCGCGAAAGCAACACTAGAGCTGAGTGTGCGCGAGCTTCAGCCGGCAGATTCAGCAGTGGGCTTCACGTAGCTGACTTTTGTTTCTTACTAAATACAGGCAGAAATCCGTGAATGAATGCGGCGCATATTAATTAGGTGAGTGTCCCTATTCTTTTATTTTCTATTTTTCTATTATTAGGTGAGGTAACACAACTCATTGTGAGCTATGCAGCTAATATATCAATTATTTACGTTTGTAGTGGGATAATCGTAGTACAAGTTCACTGCGGAGGTGTTTGTACCTTCATGAATGAAACTGTTTCAGGTCGACTACCTCGGCAGGTTTAGACGGTCCATTCATTTTATTCTTCCCCCAATCCATCTTGATATAGGGTGGTCGACGGCACACTCCGCGGACATTTCTGGCTAATTGCTTATGAATTAAAGTAGAGCATTAGCGTTGCAGAATGGATGGGATTCAAGACCAACAAGTGCCTTATATTAAATCCAATGTGAGTGAGAGACGTTTTTTTTTATACGTATAATTAATCCAAATAAACAGCACTTAGATATCATGAAATTGTTATTCATTACTGTGTTATTAAGTTGCTGTAAAACCTGCAAGCTGGTCACTCAGTTGGTCGCTCAGTCACCTCCTCCATGTGCAGATGTATGAACGCATAGCATAATATTTTAACTGTTACTGTGTAATACATGATGTTACATATTCTAAGAAATATTGTAATAACGTTATTACTAGTAGTCAAGTGTGAAGTGTTGCAATCCCTCTGTAGTTATAGGTAAAGAAAAGGGACAGGGTCAAGTTTAAAAGTGTGTGAGCTGTTTGATTGATGGACATCTATTGCTCTCTCAGCTGTCATCTGTGTAAGTGTGCTAGTACACAACAGAATCACTCCAGTGGGAAACATTGATTTGTTTCCTCCCTTTTAGAGGCCACAAGGGAAGACGTCTTACAGCGAGAGACCAGCAAATGACAGAAAAATAAAATTCATTAACTCTGACCTGGCCCTGGACACTGAAGGTAGGTAGAGCAGAGGCGACGGAAAAGTTAATTTCACGGCTTCTTAACATTTAGCAAAATTCAATTGGTTTGTGGCCACCTGCACTCTTAAGCAAAAACTCAATTACAACACATTCACCTGTGAAGATTGCGAGTAGCATCTGTCAGTGGCTACAGACCCAAATTGAGTTGTTATTAGTTACACATGTGCCTCTGAATTATCTGACCAAGCCTCCAATGGCATTCTAAGCCTATCAGCCTGTCATAGTGGAGGGAATTGTTTCTGAAGCTTTTTTGTCCTGTTTTTCTTCCCCTCCATGATTGTCCTCCATTGTTTTATTCTCCTAGAACTCTTCCAGGACCTCAGTCAACTGCAAGAGACCTGGCTGGCGGAAGGTAAGTGTTTACCCATTTACTGTAGTGTCGAAGCTCAACAAGCTCACTTGATTTAAAAGACAGAGTAAGAGAAATGGAGAGAGGGAAAAGGAAAGGAAGAGATGTAGAAAAAAATCGTCCCCAAGTTCCATTCCTAGTAACGTGCAGTCCAATTAAAGCTTCTGTGGAAGAGGCACCTTGTGTGTCATGCATACATTAGAGACTGTGATGAGCGTGGTCTTGAGGGAGACTGAGGAGGCTCTACTCAATGTCATCACAAATTACCAGGAGAAAGCTGTCCGCTGCTCACTGTCTCTTCTGCTTTTGGCAAGAGCTAACGCACGCGAGCCGCCACCACCGCACCAACTCCACCGGTCCTCTACCATCTCCTCTCTCACTCACTCTCTCCCTCTCTCTTTCTCTCTCTCTCTCTCTCTCTCTCTCTCTCTCTCTCTCTCTCTCTCTCTCTCTCTCTCTCTCTCTCTCTATCACACTCCCTCACTAAATCTTTCTTTTCCTCTCAGCGCATCTCTCTAAAGATCATCCTCCATAGCTGTAGTATCAGCTGTCTTCTCCGTTTCTTTATTTTTCTTTTGGAAGAAAAATAACGGATTTACTTTTGACTTAGAAAATCTGTTGGTCTGTGATCAGCAAGATTTTCTGTTGATTATTTTTTTATTTAATACTTTTTTTCTAATGGCAAGACTTGTTCTGTGTGGTATAACTCAGACGTGATGCTTCAGGATTTAAGCGCGGGTGTCTTCTTTCCGCCCTGTTTGCAGCACAGAAGTTTTGGTTAGTAAAGAATATTGATCATATTGTGCCTGTACCATTTTCATATGATGCATGTTTCCTGTGTTTGTGCATGTCTAAGTTTGTAAACGTGTTAGTCTGCTGTTTGTATCTACATTTGATCTTCTTCTCTTGAATATCATTTACATATTTAAAATGCTTTTCTTTGCATGGGACATTTGTATTAGTTTGCAATGTTTCTTCCTTACAATTGTTTGCTAATAAGCTGCAATGTGCGTTAACAGAAAAACATGGCCTTTTATTCTTTAAAACTTTTGTTGGTACATTTCTGGATGTTATTATTGCTTTGATTACATTTAGAGTGACATATAAATTATAATATACAGTATGTTCAATCTATGTTATTGGCATTAGGTTTTAAAACATGAAATCACAAAGGTTCTGACTTTTGGTGTAAATATGAAGTAGGATGTGGATTCAACGTGTGAGTTCTTTGTAACTTCTATAAAAGTAATCTACATTACTTTTTAATTATTATAATTTCCCATGTCAATATGATTGTATGCATGCATGACAAATCTTGAAGTTTGTACTTGCCGCTTGCTTAGGGACCAAAACCAGCCCACAACATTTTGTGCTGTATAATTTGGTCCCATCACCGTAACTCGTATTGCAAATGCACCATGAGTTCCCTTTTTACACATAGTATAACAGTGTTTATCTCTGTATGTGGGAGGGACATCCTTCTCAATGCACTGCATATTTATTTTTCTCCTTATATGCACTACACATCATTGATTTATGTGGACTGCATTATGGAAGACAAAAACATGCCAACATCTTTTGTCAGCTAACTATTTAAAACAAATGTTTGGATTAGAATTAGGCTACATTTGGTATCAATAATGACATCATTCTTTTGTGGTTCAATCTATGTCAGTGTCAGGGCTTTTGTCCTTTGTTGGTCTCTCAAGCTTTGAGGGGAATCGAGGTTTGATGACAGATTGAACTTTTGATGATTTATATTCAGACCACATATTTCAAATTCAAATAGAAAAATGTGTACATATGGTAAATTGTTTAGATATTTTCTTCAGCTCTACTGTTGCACTATATTAGTATTGAACAAGACAACCTGCTTCTTTATCCAGTAGGCCTTAGTCTCTACTGGCAGATGATTCAAGTCGTAATGTTAAGGTCTAAAGTATACAGCAGATCCTTAACCAATAACATACATTTTTATTATACTCTATCAACTGTAATGTTTTTCTGGTCATTTTTTTTAGGTTATCTTATTACATTTTCCAAAGAGGTAGAAACATATTTCTCCCTGCTTTGCACAGGTGGATAGGCAACTTAATCATTGATGAGATTCATCTATTCTTTAATACATTGAAAAATGCTTGCAGTGTAATTTAGGGGTTTTAAAAATGAAAAGTATGCTTTGAAATAGATATTGGAATACTTTACCAGCTACTCTCCGCCAGTTTGATTATGAAGTATATACCGCAGGGCTTGTAAAAGAGTACGATGTCGTTTTAATATTTTAGTATTTAAGTGGGGAAAAAAGGCCTTGGTTCCTGATATAGATATTACTGTAAGGAGTACAGTTCTGCATGTCGTGGATCAATGTGATGTACGTTTCAAGATTGAAGTAGATTTAATAAATTACTTCCTGTCCATTAAGATAAAAAGGAATACCTAGCTACCTATTTCAAAGATTTATTCATTCTGTTAATTGGAAATAAGAGGAGGAATTATGGGAGACAGACTGAATTTCTGACATCACAAACCGAGAGGTTGAAGGGTTCTTAACCTGGCCATTTTGGCCAAGGCTTTTTTTCTCTCTCTTTTTGGGAGTTCTTCTAGTATCAATTTCACTTTGAGATTTATTTGGTGAGGTTGCCACAATTGTAGAATAATGTAATTTTTTTAAATAAAATGTTGACACGTGAAAATGATAGTTGATGTAGTCTGGTCTATTGAATTCAAAGTTTTAAAAGGAGACGGTAAATATTTTCCTCAACCCGTTCTTTTCATCTCAGTCCTGTTGTTGGCGCGCTAGCTAGATTTGTTTGAAACCCAACACCATCAGACACACAGCACTTGAAGGTACAGGAGCCTGATGGTGTTGGGTTTCAAACAAATCTAGCTAGCGCGCCAACAACAGGGCTGGGATGAAAAGAACGGGTTGAGGAAAAGACAAAGGATGTGCCACTACTACTCAGGGCCTGTGTATAGGGCTATGCTGTTCTTCTTTTCTCTCTTCTTTTCTCACTTTCTCTTTCTCTCTCTCTTTTTGTGAATGGCGCCAGAGTTCCAGTTTTGGTGCTCTCCCCAGGAATTGTTGCAGGGATCAGCTGGCCCATTCACAGACTGGGTCCAGTGACTCATACATCCTGCTGCAGCTCCTGGCTGCAACATCACTTTCTCCCCCTCTCCTTTTGTTTCCGCCTGTCTGTCTCCATCCTTCTTCCCCTCTCGCTTTGAACCTTGCGACTTTGTGATGTCTGCAGTGCGCGTGTGTTACACAGTGCTAACAAACTTGAGGTAGAAAGAAGTTGTACACGGTTGTGGTGGAGACGTTGTTGTTTTTTCTTTGAGTGGTCAGGCTTGCACTCTGTGAATGTTTGCCAGTCATGGTCTTGTGGTGGAGTCAGTATTTTGAATTGAGAGAAAGTTCTGGTCTGTAATTATTTATAGTGGCAAGGTAGGACTATATTTTGCACTAAAAGGTGCTTTATATGAAACGGTTCAAGTTCTTACAATGGCCATATTGATGCAGAAATCACAGTGCACACCACACACACCCTCTACAAGAGGGGGCTTGGCTGGCACAAAGAGTTGAAGTCAGCAGGTGCACAGGGTTTACAATTATACTTCAGTTGCTGTTATGTTGATCTTTATCACTATACAGTATTGCACCATACAATATAATTCATCTTTCCAAGTGTGTATCAGAACAGTGTACTTTATTTTACGGTGAACATTAGTTCACACAAGCCTTGACCTAATAGTTTTCCACTTGTTTTTACACAACTTATATTGTGAGAAAATAGGAGTTTTTCTTTTTCTATTTTCTTGGATTGTTAGTTTTCTCTCATTTTGAAAGTGAAAATACAGAACAACTTGATCATGTGATGCAGACCTGCCTCGACATGATACTGATTCAGTGATAATGAGAATCCACCTCTTTGTGCGTAAAAATAGACGTGCTAATGACACATTTACATTTCTCATATTGCCGTTTGCCACAATTCTCCACACTCGTCAAACTTCAGGGACCTAAAAAGTACAAATATGTGTGATATAAATATGTACATGCCTAATTGAACCCTGTGCAGAGCCTTCATTATCTTAGCATTAGCCGAAAGCACAGGAGTGTGAATGATAGGTAAAACACTCTGGATTGGAGCAGAGCTAACTTGGCAGGTACAGGTGGATTCAGCAGTGGGAAGAACTCAATTAGCTACCGTTAACAATGGGTGTTATTGCTATCGGCGTGGAGATAGCAAACTCCTGAAGCTACAGCATAATCAAAAAACGAACTAGACAACCTCAGGACATATGTAATCAAGAGAAAGAGGGGGAAAACAATACATTCTTTCTCCCTAGAGACCGTTATTTTAGCTTTTAGCTACTCCATTTGCATTCTATTTGTCCATTGGTGCATTATACCTTGGATAAACATTGGGAGGATTCTGCGGTTACATTGCTTTGTTCATGAATAGATACATAAAGGGATTTTTTATGTCTTTAGGGGCTTGTCGCCAAATGGAAAGGATTGAGATGGTTAGACTGGATATCATGAGTCTGGTATTGTCCATTGGCATGAAAATCACCTTTTCCTCTCCTCTCTGCTTCTTTCTCTAGCTCAAGTTCCCGACAATGACGAGCAGTTTGTCCCAGACTTCCAGACTGAAAACTGTGAGTATATGATGCCACAATGTTATTGTATTTGTGTATGTATGTGTGAGTCTATGTGTTTGTGTGTGTGTGTGTGTGTGTGTGTTTGCACTTGTGTGTGTGTTTTTCCATGTCTCTCAGTACCCCCACCTTCACTCTCTCATGTGCTCTCCAGAGAGCTAGTCTTGCGGGTTGGCAGACAGGTGCAGAAGAGACGGGGTAGAAGAGGTAGCTATGATATTATAGCACTGGGGTTTATTTATGTAGGAAAACATCCAAATATTTTGAGTCATTTGCAATGAGTGATAATAATCAAATAGTGTTTTTATATATATATATATATATATATATATATAACCACCACAACAAATACTGACAGTTACAGAGGATAAAATACTGTTGGAAAATATTGAGTTTGAGATTATAATACATATATTATAACAGTATTTTATCCTCTGTAACTGTCAGTATTTGTTGTGGTGGTTATACTGGAAGAAATCCAATATATCTTGACATAAATGCGTTATACATTATAATGCACTTGGTGGCACAGTACAATGAGCATTTAATGTGAGTGGAGACGAGGCTGTTGTTGGCACAGTGTGGTTATGAAGGAAGTCAGCCAGCGTGGAGACAGAAATGGAGTGAGTGGAGCTCAGTGGGATCCAGTGCTAGCACATGTCTTTTAGGTGAGCCAAAAGGCCTGTGCAACAGTGAGAAAGCAGGGAACTGTGTCTGTAATGACCATTAACCCCCTTTATCACTCACATGTTTGATATTCACCTCAGAATATTTTATTCATTTCAATACTTTTATTTCTACATTTGTCTCAAGGAACTGTTTGGCTTTGAGGAACCTCCTACTAGTTTCTCTGAGCTCCATAGACGTACAGTATGGTACATGTCCACTATAGGATCCAAAATGGTTGCACAGTAACATCCATAAGGTGTTGAGGTCCCCATGTCCTTCAAAGTCATCCAGGGCCCATCATGTCCATTGTAGTAGGAGACTGCTGACCATAGGAAATGTCCTGTTGGCATGCCGGAGCAGACTGAAGAGGCACAAACAGATGGTGGGAGGGAGGGCGAGGGCACCGTGGTTGGGCTCTCGAGTAGGCGTCCCAGCCTGTAGCACTCCAATATGGGTTTCACCAAGGAGAGAGAGAGGATGGTGGGATTGTTTAGAGGTCAGTAGAGGTAAAACGAGGTGTATGACATGTACAGTCAATTCATTCTTACAGAATGAAGAAATAGACATTGAGAACAGGTGGAAATGTGGAAATAGACTTTGAGAACACTGTTGACATAAGATTATATTTTGGACATTTCCAGGTCCATTAACCATACTTAACATCCAATTTGAAAGGGAAACTTCCAGACACTGAATCTTAAGGCTTTGCACATGGAGGAGACATTTTATTTGTCTAATACCTTCAATGTTAGTGGTTTCCATGCTCTCATTAGCATAACTTAGCAGGGTATGAAGAAGTGCTGTAGGTGGTGTAAAATGAGACCACATGTAATCAGCGGATAAGAGCTACTAACATTAACAGTAATGGAACGCACTTACAGTTTGTGAAAATAGATTTTTTTTCACCCTGTTGCTATTTTATGAATGGACTGGAGAAATATCTGCCAAAAGTAGACTTCACTGTAAATGCCAAAACACAAAGTTTGTAACCCAACGCACACAACTGTTGCCCTCAAGGGCGTTTTGTGGTAATTTGGAATGATTGGCACCAAAATGACATTTCTTAGCTTGCAGCTAATATAGTGGCTGTATTGAGAAAATTCACTGTGAACGGCTTAGCTGGTTGGGGGGTATTTCAGATATGGTTTAAATAAGGGAACTGAAATAATAAATGAAAGAGATTGTGTGCACTTACTTTGTGGACTGCAAAGCGTAAAGTCAGAGACAAAATGCAAATAGACTCAAATCTGTATTTATAAAAATCAACGATCAAAATGTTGTTTTGAACCAAATGTATGCTTTGGTTTCTAAATAAGGAATAGGGCCAAACAAACAATAGTAATTTGTCATCAAAATATAAAAATGCAAATAATGTGGGCAAGCATAACACATGTTCATTTTGTACAGAAAACCAGCCAAAGACGTTGACAGAATATTTGAGAAATTCAAATGAAATCCATTAAAAATGATGTAATTAACTGTTGTAAATGCTTGTTCTTAAGAAACACATTTATATAAATCAATCTGTAGATAATCACAGCAATTTAACATTGATGGACCTGACATTCTAAAAAGGTTTATCTGTTCTCGTTACAGGTGATGTCTTCCATATTGATTGGTGTACATTGGCACCCCACTGATAAATCTATTGTGACATTTCCATCTCTATTTTAGGTGCCTCTCTTAGAGCGCATGAGCTATTCTTAACATTGTAGCGCATTCAGTTAATTTGCATATTAACTTGCTGTGTTGTATAACAAAAACATAATTTCATAAACCATAATTATAGTGAACAAAAATATAAACGCAACATGCAACAATTTCAAAGATTTTACTGAGTTACAGTTCATATAAGGAAATCAGTCAACTGAAATAAATTCATTAGACCCGAATCTATGGATTTCACATAACTGGGCAGGGGTGCAGCCATGGGTCGGCCTTGGAGGGCATAGGCCCAACTTGGCAACCAGGCCCACCCACTGAGGAGCCAGGCCCAGCCAATAAAAATGAGTTTTTCCCCACAAAAGGGTTTTATTAAAGACATAAATACTCCTCAGCAACCCCACCCCCCTCAGATGATCCCACAGGTGAAGAAGCCAGATTTGGAGGTCCTGGGCTGGCATGGTTACACGTGGTCTGCGGTTATGAGGCCGGTTGGACGTACTGCCAAATTCTCTAAAACGACGTTGGAGGCAGCTTATGGTAGAGAAATGAACATTACATTCTCTGGCAACAGCTCTGGGGGACATTCCTGCAGTCAGCATGCCAATTGCACGCTCCCTCAAAACTTGAGACATCTTAGGCATTGGGTTGTGTGATAAAACTGTGCAATTTAAAGTGGCCTTTTATTGTCCCCAGCACAAGGTGGACTTGTGTAATGATGTTTCATCAGCTTCTTGATATGCCACACCTGTCAGGTGGATGGATTATCTTGACAAAGGAGAAATGGGGATGTAAACAGAATTTAAGAGAAATAAGATTTTTGTGCATATGGAAAATTTCTGGGATTTTTTATTTCAGCTCATGAAACATGGGGACAACACTTTACATGCTGCGTTTATATTTTTATTCAGTGTATGTCCATTGATAAATACATGTACATCACAAAACAGTAAACAATAAGTCTTTGTTGTCCCTCCTGCCATATTGTCCCTCTTGCCATAAGCCTTTAATTAGCCAGATAAGGCTGCAGCCTCTGTGTCTGCGACTCCTGTGACGCCGTTTGACCTCGTCAAGGGTCTCCCCTCAGGAAGTACCACTTTGACCTCCGATCGGTGACCCGTAAAGGTTGCGCCCCACTGAGGCCAGCGAGACCTGTGAACATCCCCTGTGCTTTGCCACAACGTGCCCCGTGCATCAGTCCCCTGGGACCCAGGAGTCAGATGGGGTGTTGACAGATCGACTCCTCCACAAAGAGAGACTGTGACACTGTCACACAGGCCAAGCTGTCAGTCAGCAGTGAGAAACTCAAAACATCCGCTTCTCTCAGCTTCTCAACCCCTAAACTACTTCCTCAGTCATCAGCCCCAGAATGGACTTGTTTTACAAGGCCCATTCAAGAAAAATATACACTGGGCTGGCAATCCCCTATGTAGACATTTGAGCATGGTTCTAGCCCTAAATAACCAGAGAAAAGACAAGCAATTTTAGTTTTTTGTTTAGTTTAATTGATTTTCACTTCCCTTCATGATCGCTATCTACTTTGTTTTGACGTCGCAGTGTGCCTGATGCGGATTTTAACATGAAAATTGACAAACCTCTTCCTGTCAACTGTAACGAAGGAAATGATTGTGCCCTATTCTCTGCATAAGTAAAGCACTTTGGGTTTATACTCTCTTCAGTAGTTGTGCATGTGCCTGGTGCAACCGCGTGTGCATGTTCGTGCACGTACTTAGCCTACGTGTGTTTATTAGCGGTGACACGCTAGCTCTCCAGGTACCCAGGACTGACTTGATCCTGACTGACTGGGTTTTCATCAGCGTGGCCAATTGAATTAGTGTTGATCATGACTCAAGATGATGGGACGTTAATCAGGACTGATTTGGCACTTAACAGCTTCTTAAATGCACAGGCCACTGTGGGCAACTGGGCATAGGTACAGAGAGTGGGCTCAGATCAATGGGCCTTGTTAGTGTTGTCTGGATGGTATTGGCAGTTAGCTGAAACGTGATAGGGATTTAGTGGAGTCTAGTCCTGCTTTGAGATTGTCATATTTCAGGAAGGAGGAGAGTGAGTTACAGTGAGTGATGAAGACTGGGATTCTGGACTTAGAAACAGAAATAGTCTGCATAGATATTCCCGGCCCTGTCCTTAAGGATAGCAGTGGAGTAAGATGAAGTACTGGATATGCTTTTATGTATACCTATTACCCAAGTGTTGAGTAAGGATTTTATATGTGGTGGAAGGGCCTTCAAAATAGGTTTACTTTCCATGGTGATATGACTATTGTACATTTGGACATATAGAGTACTAATAAATAATGAATGAGTTACTGAATAAATGTTTTAACATCACCAATCTAATGTACCTTTCCACCTGTCTCCTCTCAATCCCCCCTCCCTCCCTCTCACACATACATGTCGTAGTGGCATTCCACGGACTGCAGCTGAAGATCAAGAAGGAGCCCCACAGCCCCTGTTCCGAGCTGGGCTCCACCTGTGGCCAGGAGCAGCCCTTCAAACTCCACTATGGGGAGAAGTGCCTGTACAACATCAGGTAGGTAAGCCACAGCACCAGCCTCAGCTTGATAAAATAAGTATTAACAGGTTGAAAACATCAGAGCTCTCTGCATCAGCCAGTATGATATCACATGCGGTTCCACTTTCCCCTATCTGGAACCAACAGAGACAGATTGCATACAAAGAAATAGACTAACACCCAAAAATGAACATCATAGGTTTTGGTGGTTTGGAAAATACCCTGTGGGATATTGAAGTAGTATTTATTTGACCTGTATCGACATCTCACAAGGATTCTGCAGGTAAATGTGATTTGATTAAAATTAACATTAAACACTTTGTACAGTCTTTTTTCATCTCCACAGGCTGTCCAATATATCTCCACACTGTTGGATGGATAATGACTGCTTCATTATGATTGCTTGATAAACTACAGTACTTCTGGCTTCCCACCCTTTTTTCAATGTTGTATTACTTCCTTCCATTTTGAGAATTCAAGATATTGGAATTGCAGTCTTTCCCTATGAAACAAAAGACCAGGTGCTGTGCTAAATGTTTCAAGTTGGATGCACTTGACTTGGGAAATAGATCTAGGATAATATAGTCTACCTAAGGTGCAAGTTCAATTCAATTCAATGAACTGGTTTTTCAATTTAACCAAAATGCCCATGGAACAAGAGTTGCCTAGTTACATTAAATCTTGAATTGATTTGACTTGTGATATATGGCATTGTGATATATGCTTACGATATTACAGTGCCATGTACGTCAAGGGCCATCTTGAAGAAGTATTCTAGAAGAGGCGACACAAAAGTATTTGAAACCCTAAACATACGCTAAAATATATATTTTCTTAAAGAAGGAAAATGTGTAAAAATATTTTTTTTATTTTTGTCCGAAAGGTTTATATACTGCTGTTTTGACAATAACTATAACATAAAAGACGATTGGATATGAAAAGGGATAGCGTTCAAAAACTAGGCCACACTACAATGGCTTCTGTCAAGTGGCATGCATGGATATCATGTAAAAACAACATCAGACTGATCCCTCCACCCCGTGTGTCTCTCAGTGCCTACCAGCAGCACAAACACCCCACAGGCATGAAGCCCTCCAGCCCAGCGACGCCCCCCTGCAGCACCCCCGTGTCCCCCCTTCATCATGGCTCCCCCACGACAGTCCCCACCCCCAAACCAGACAGGACGTACCCCCACCTCCAGCCCTCCCAGCCCCTCCCGGACAGTGCCTACTCCATGGACCACAGGTACTGTACTACACAGCTACTGTATACTGTAGGCTACCACTACATCATCTTTAAACGGGCACTAGCAAAACATTATCGACATAGTTTCAAGTGCACATTTTACATTTATTTGATCATTTTAGTACATTCAATACAGTTTACCAGAATCTAGATGTACCATTCTAATTAGACACAAAGGTTGTATAAATTGTCAAGCTTTAGGTATAAACATGTGTATTTATGTCAGTCCGTCTGTCTCAATCTGTTATCATGAAAATGTTATATTTTTGCCTTTGTCAGATTTCGACGTCAGCTGTCGGAGCCCTGCCACTCGTTCCCCTCCCCACCGTCGATGTCTCGGGACGGAAGGCCCATGTACCACAGACAGATGTCTGAGCCCAACATCCTGTTCCCCCCACAAGGCTTCAAGCAGGAGTACCCCGACCCCTTGTTTGAGCACCCTGCCATGTTGGGGGCGCCCATTCCTCCCACGTACCCCCCCTCCATGATGATCAAACAGGAGCCCAGGGATTTCACCTATGACTCAGGTGAGTGGGTGTGATGGGTGTCTTCTTCTTTTTGGGGGAGGAGGTGGTGGTCATAGAGATACAGTAAAACATGTTGTATTTAATATTGTGGTGTCATTATCTTATTTGGTATTTGGTATTTTATTAGAATCCCCATTAGCTGTTGCGAAAGCAGCGGCTACTCTTCCTGGGGGTCCACACAGAACATGAAACATGAGATAATACAGAGCGTTAATAGACAAGAACCGCTCAAGGACAGAACTACACACATTTAAAAACAGCACACATAGCCTACATATCAATACATACAGCCTGCAGGACATGCTTTGTGGAGTGTTGTGTCAAAAAGGCAGAACATCTCTTTATTACTGCCAGACCTCTCCCCATCTTTACAACCATTGAATCTATAACTAGGGTAAGAGCTGTAGAAAAATGTAGCCTACTCTATATTTATATTTTACTGTCCATCATTAGAGAAATATGACAAATTCGACCAAAGGACACTCTTTTCACTCAATAATATAACAAAATACTTGAGCATTTGGACCCACCACAGCATCAAGCCACCCTCTTTTTAATCAAACCAGATAGTTGTCATTTGAGGAATGGGCCTGTTGATTGGATTAACCCATTATTAGCGCAGGGGGTTCTGGTTTGGGTGTCTGTGCCGGGCTCCATTTCCTGTGGTGCTCTAATCTTTGTGCCTGGTCACAGTCCGCCCCCGCAGAAGGGGTGGTTGAGTGTTCTAAACACCCCCCCCCCCGTGTCCCAGCGGCCTGAGGCCACGCCGGAGCATGAATGAATGAACCTGCACTGGACTGCTGACTTCATTCATAAGATAGAGCCAAGGAGAGGTTACTGTGGAGTGGTGTAATAGTGTGCCCAGTCAGGGTGGAATGTGGTATCCACTGCAGAGAAAGAGTTCAATATAAACAGCACTGAGGTCCCTTTGAGTTGGCCTTCTCTCTGTAACATGAGCCCTTTTCAACAGGCACATGTTCATAAGAGA
Organism: Hucho hucho; assembly: GCA_003317085.1. Classification (NCBI taxonomy): domain Eukaryota; kingdom Metazoa; phylum Chordata; class Actinopteri; order Salmoniformes; family Salmonidae; genus Hucho; species Hucho hucho. The sequence continues at coordinate 629,627 of QNTS01000580.1, forward strand.
GCGCAACAGAAAACATTTGCAACAGAAAACAAATGTTTCTATATCCAGGTAGTCCTCACTATTTACATTTGAGTTATTCAGCAGACTCTCTTATCCAGAGCGACTGCATAGCACCATGCTCTACCAACTGAGCCACACTGGACAGTTTATTTCAGTCTGTTGTCTTCAGTTTGGTGCCTAATGAACACTACCCTGCAAACATTTACACAGGTTTCCATGTATCTCGATGGCGTGGATGAACAGAGGGAGTCCTTTTCCAGCATGTTTTATATCCCAGATTGACCATTTAGGCAAATTTATTAGCAGTCATTCTGCAGCTTGTTTACTAGACCAGGTCTGTTGAGAGGATGGGAGGGGAGCCTGGTAATTTCATTAGCAGTAATTTCCTCTACAAGCCCATTACTTTGATGAAGTTCAGAGAAATGTTGATGGCCCTAAATTAACGGGATTAGTCATTTTATTGACCATTCACTTTGTAACTGTTTCGGCCCTTTGATTGTAACCAGCAGCTGTAATGTTGTAGGGCCAGACATATACAGTATAATATTATACTGTTGTAAATAGTACCAGTGAAGTTGTAGGCAGTGAAACAAAGTCATCACAGCCATCATGCTTCACTGCTGAAGAAACAGAACAGGCAGAAAACATGGCCAACGTGTTATGCTACATTTTCTCCCAACGCTGCTAATAGGTTATCTTGAGCTTAGCCAAGACTATGACACTACACTGTTCAGTACTAGTTTCATATTGTAGCTTAGTGTTGACTGAGCTCCAGTGTGATGCTAGAAGACATGTTCTTTAATCAGGGGCAGTGGTGCAGTGAGTGAGCAGTAACTGACTGCTCAAAGATAGCAGACACTGTCCTAATGCTCCCTTAAGGGCTTCTAACACCCATTCTTCCCTGTCTCCAGCAGAAGTGCCTAGCTGCCATTCTGTCTACCTGAGGCAAGACGGCTATCTGGCTCACAGCAGCAGAACTGAAGGTGAGGGATGACACTTGGAGACGTGTGTTGGTTGGGTTATTCATCCCGTCCAAGTTGCCGTTTTCCTAATGTGATTTCTCAACACTCTCGTCTCTCAGGCTGCATGTTCGATAAAGTCGCGAGACATTTCTACGACGACACCTGTGTGGTCCCCGAAAAGGTCGAAGGTGAGACGTCCAAGAGTCGACACATAAACTGCTGCTTTCAATTGTAATTTCAATCAAAGACATTTGAAGTCATTGAAACGTGAAATGACAACCTCCTCCCACCATCCCCCTCCTTCCTCCATCCCCCCTCTAGGTGACATAAAGCAGGAGTCAGGTCTGTACCGTGAAGGCCCAACCTACCAGCGCCGAGGCTCACTGCAGCTCTGGCAGTTCCTGGTCGCTCTCCTGGACGACCCGTCCAACTCTCACTTTATTGCCTGGACTGGCCGGGGCATGGAGTTCAAACTCATCGAGCCTGAGGAGGTGAGAGCATGTCTGTCTCATCATATTCCACATAGAGTATCTTAGTCCCTTCAAGCAACAGTGACCAGATTATTCTGATCATTGAAGTGAGTTTGAGGTGAAATCTGCTCTTCAAACGGTCAGAATAATGTGTTAGGAAGCATTTTGAACGAGGCAATGTACCGTACTGACGTTCTTTTTTTATTGCCTCACCACGTGCTAAAAGTATGTAATCTACACACTGTCAACCGGAGAGTGGCCTACTAAATATTTCAATTAACCTGTTCCTAAAAATATAAACGGTGTTGACGGTTCGGCTCGTTGAAATGGAACAGGTCTGGGTTTGTGTGCTCACATCGCAGACAGAGAGGCACAGTCAGTGTCCGGTGTGTTGGTAGGGTAATGGTTAGAGGAGTGTGTGTGTATATGTGTGTATGTGTGTGTTGGGGGGGGTGTAACTTGGCATCGGTCCACATGGCCCAACTCAGTGGGACCAGTCAGCTGCAATGAACAGGGGGGCCATTCATACCATCAGGTGACCAAACGCGCTAACTTTGGGCTTTGGGTGGCTGTATATTCTGCCTTTGGCCCGGGCAGGTGTAACACATGAATGAGCATGAAGACATGAAAGGGGCGCAATGTTTTTAGTGTTGGGTCCAGGCAGAGAGAGCGAGAGAGAGAGAGATTGAGAGGGGATTAGAGAGAAGGATAGAGAGATACATGGTTAGAAAGAGAGAGAGAGAGTCAGAGAGAGACAGGGTTAAAGAGAGAGAGAGAGAGAGTGGTATACAGAGACAGTGGGAGTATGGCTTTAGAATGGAGGATGGGAGGTTGTGTGGTCTGGTAGACAGGTGCTGTAACATCTGCTGCCTGCTCCACTGGGTGGGTGACAAGTTCCTAATGAACACATCCCTGTCAAGGGGTGTGGAGTCTGGTTCCACTCTAATTGCTGTTATTAGGAAATATGGTATACAGAGTAAGCTTTGACATTTAGACAACGTCATTGCATTCTTACTGGGAAGTTGTGTAACAGGGGGTGTGTTGTGTTCTCACCTATGTCACAAGACTGAAGCCACTAATCTGGACTAAACATAAGAAATGTGATCTTTCTATGACATTCTGGTTCTATTAATTTCACAATGGCCATTTCCCCTTTGTTTATGTGTGTCTGTCTGTTCATGGATGTGTGTAACAAAGGTTGCACGTCGATGGGGAATCCAGAAGAATCGACCAGCTATGAACTACGACAAACTCAGCCGATCGTTACGGTATTACTACGAAAAAGGCATTATGCAGAAGGTAAAAGAGGCCTAAGGCTGCACCCTGACAAGAGACATATGACGATGGTTCTGCATTTGATTAGCTGTAATACCTTCTTCTCCATAGTCAACCATGTGCTCTGACAAATGTCCCTTTGGGGACAATAAAGTTAATCTCATTTTATCTTATCTAATCTTATCTTATCTCCAGGTGGCAGGGGAGAGATACGTGTACAAATTTGTGTGCGACCCCGAGGCTCTGTTCTCCATGGCCTTCCCTGACAATCAGCGGCCCGTGCTGAAGACGGACATGGAGCGGCAGATCAACGAGGAGGACACAGTGCCGCTGTCACACTTTGACGAGAACATGGCCTACGTGCAGGAGGCGGGGCCCTACTGCAACCCGCCACACCCTTACAGCGAGGGCTACGTTTATTAACGTAAAGCCGCAAGCCGCCGAACTGCAATGTACTTCACAGTCACTACGAATGGGGGAAAATACTTTGTCATTCAGAGGACCCTGACTCACCCTCTCTCACAAACTCCACCTTTTTTCTTCCACTTTTTTTGACGTCCAAGCCGTACTGCAGGATGGAGAGTGCACTTTATGGACTGACTGACAGTGTGTGAACCTGCGGGGGCTAGCTATGTAATTGGGTCATTTCAGATGTTTATGTTGATATTAAAGGAGGGATTCTTTTCCCCCCCGAGCATGCCGTATTCGTATGAGACAGGACTCAAAGGCCAAAGGTCACATAGGGGCGGCAGGTAGCCTAGTGGTTAGAGTGTTGGACTAGTAACCGAAAGGTTGCAAGATCGAATCTCTGAGCTGACAAGGTAAAAATCTGTCGTTCTGCCCCTGAACAAGCCAGTTAACCCACTGTTCCTAGGCCGTCATTGAAAATAAGAATTTGTTCTTAACTGACTTGCCTAGTTAAATAAAATAAAATATGGACATATTCCTGCACTCTAGGCAGTTGAATCCTCAGAGCTTGAAGAAGTTACAGGAAGCATCCTCAATTATTTCTCTGTCCTCTTTTTGTTCAATTGCCCTTTCATCTCCATCATGTGTACTTTCTTACTCATTTAAGTGAATAATGCAATGTATTGTAATGACATGCTTTTAAGATACTTTTATGGTGAAGTGACATAATTCTAGACTTGAAACAGTAATGTAGTTATAACAATCTTAGTTGACATCTACATGCTGCCAATTTAAATGTGCCCCTTTGCCAATACTGACTGCCCCACAGTACATCATGATATGACTGAATTTTGGGTTCCTTTCAAAACTGCATTGACTGTGTAGACCTGTAGGAATTCGACACGAACGGTCAGATGCAATCAAATTCACCCTAAACATACTTCATTATATGTAATGCAAATGACCTGTATTTAAAAGACAAATGAAGCAGAGACTGTACCTTTATTTAGTCTTTGCATTTTTGTGGATATCACATCAGCATTTCTAACAAATATTTCATTCTGATTTGTCCTACATTATATGACACAAATGGTTTTTATGTTAATGATGTGTATCAGTTCAGCCATAACACTAGTTATCCAATATTTCAAGGCCACAATGTGGGAAAAACAAACATTCCTTTTAAATCCTATCACACAATGTTGCTTTCCCCTTTTAAAATTAAATGTAATGTGAGGAATGCATAGCGTAAAAAAAGAGAAAAACATGCTAAATGAAATTAAATCATATCTAACATTTTCCTTTTTGTTTGTAGACAAATTATGTAAATGTTGCATACAGGGGTTGCATTTTAATAAAAAGGTATCAGAAATATTTTGAATTTTATAGTATTATAAAGATCCATGTTATATCTGAAATAGGGTTTCCATGTATAATCAGGTAAATGCACATTGGTTGCTGCTTCTAATTGTAACTGTCAGTTTATAGTCTAAAAATAATGGCATCTGCAATTCTGCGTTCTATGTTTAAGTGTTTTGTTTATTCATATGTTTTGTTTTATATTCTTCAAAAATGAAAAAAATTAAGTCACCACGATGAAGTTCTGTAAAAAGTATACAGGTTGGGATGGGATTAGCAATAGCCAAAATTCTGTAATAAAATAGTGCGGAAAAACTGGTATATGCGTGATTGTCACCGATGAAAATATATTTTTTTTTACCATGAATACATAATTTTCAGATTTATTTAAGTCTTAACAAGTAAACATTTTTAAAGAGACTCGAAGTATGGGATCTTGGTGAGCTATCTATGGCAACAATTGAAATAAAAAATATCATTTTTGTCATAAATTCCACAGCCAATCTTAACACAAATCCTCTTGTTGCATTAAACACAAATATTCTGTAAGGTTTCAAAACCACATTATTCAGTAGATTTACTGACAGGCATAGACACATTTAGAGCTGTTCAACCAAGCATGTGTGGGTTGGTGTAGAGAAGTGCAATGGAGAAAAGTAACTTGTCAATTTCCAGTTTGGTGGGGATACTCTCTACCACAAAGCATTTAGCCAAAAGTGACACACAAAGAAAAATCTATGTCTAATTTAAGGCAGTATTTTTTTCATGTTGGACAATTGTTGGCGTCTTTTGTTCCTACTGGAGTGTCAGTAATGAAAAAGTAACACTGCCTTAAAGTTATTATTGCCTCGTGTAAAGTGTCACTCGCAAAAAAATCAATGACTAATTTAAGGAAGCATTGTTTAATTGGTTTCACTGGGGGAAAAATGAAAACGGATGTGTAAGTAATGAAAAAAACACAGCTTGCCTTAATTTGTCAGACCAGGTTACAGGCAAACCCTATTATAGGTCCTACTCTTAGATGTTTTTATTGATTGCCTATAGTGCAATGTATTGCCCCTTTAACTTTATCCATCTGATTGCTTTTTTGAAGAATTTACTAACACCTAACTTTTAATATGATGGATTACATATTTGATTACAGGGTCGTTCCACCAATCCAAGTGTAACTTGGTAAAAAAGTTGATTTGACCTGATTTGAACATTCTGTCATATAGAACACATGTTCAACTATACTGAACAAAATGATAAATGTAACATGCAACAATTTCAATGATTTTACTGAGTTACAGTTCATATAAGGAAATCAGTCAACTGAAATAAATGAATTAGGCCCTAATCTATGGATTTCACATGACTTGGCAGTGGCGCAGCCAATCAGAATTAGTTTTCCCCCACAAAGGGCTTTATTACAAACAGAAAAACTAATTTTTGTTCAGTATACATAAAAAACTAGGTTGACCATAACAGAGTTGGAGATTTCATCTTAAATCAGCCATAAATCCTCTCGTGACAGGAGGAATGGAAGCTTGTTGTGTGCAACAGGGAGTGGCAATTTAATTGCAAAAATATTTCTAGCCTGTCTATTTACAGGGTTAACGTGGTATGCTCAACCCTCTGTTTTCCACCACAAACATCAGTAAATGGCCAAAAATAGTCTAACCAGCTCTTCTGATTTGACTATTAGATGTTCAATGTTCTTTGGGATTTTTTTTTTAAAGGAATAGTTTCACCATATTAAAATGGGAGTTCAGTTCATGTAACAGGGTTGACCTTAAAATGAGGGACAGAGTCACTAATCACATGAAATAAATAATAGTCTTCAGAAATGACTTTATCAAAGCAACAAAATAACTAGGGCTTTACAATGATGGCCAGACTTTTTTCACTTTAGCAAGCCTCTGTTCACATTACAAATGTGATTATACGGTCTATATTAAAGGGCATTTCATTTGATATAGCAGGCATTTCAAATTAAATAGTGATGCACAATTTCTACTTAAAATATCAAAAGAAGTTCATGGAACGACTGTCCAGTCAAACTTGTGCTTCCAGAGAAAAGCCTTTTTGTTTTGGTGGCTCATCTCAGTTGTGTGTGTCCAAGGCTGTGGTTGACTTTGGCTGTTGAAATGAACTTCACGGTTCCAGAGAGGACACAAATGACTGTGGTTTATTCAAAGTTTCACATTGAAATCCCATGCAAACCTCTGTGTTTTAAATACGTGGTGAGCATTCATATCATCAGGGAAAATGAATGCCCTACAAAAGAACACTAAGCAAGAGAGCTTATAGAGATCCTATAACATTTTATTTCACCAAGAAATAAACAGGTTTCAGAGAAAGGAGTTAATTTTGTGAAGTCCTCGAGGCTTCATGTATAGGAGCTGAAAATCGCCATGCTAATCCTGTTATCTGGTTACAATACATAGAACATGGCTTAAAGGGATAGTTCTGCTATTTTACATATTTCTTTCATTGTCCGTATACTGCTTTTCAAAGAAAGCACGTATCTTAATATGTCAAATCACTGAACTATCACTTTAAGATTTTCATTTTTTTTAAACCTTATGCATTGTGTGACAGTAGCTACATTTTTCCCTTTACTACCAGTCATGCTAATATGGGATGATTCGTGTGTCTCTGAACTGTGATTCTGTCCATTCTGTCCTCCCCCACTGGAGCAAGCAGATGGCCCTTGGTTCTTGAGTCATCACAAACCCATTACGGGAGTGACTCGTGTTCACCGTGGCTGCCTTGATTCGTGCCCGATGGTCCTCGCTATACCTCACCGGTGTTTGCAGAGGCTCTAAGTTCTCTTTGGGCTTCATGACACACCATGTTTGCTCAGGTTAAATGGGTTGTGTTGCCAGCCGAGTCGCCTGATTGGCTCTGACACTGTAGTATTTGACAAGTGAAATGACATTGGGCCACCCCCATGTAGCAAATGTGTTTGGGCTTTCGAAACAAGTGTGCTTTTAATATGGTGTGTTTACCCGTGAGAAAGCCCCTAAGTGTGTTTCTATCTTTCCTGCCAGGGTGTCTTTCCTGCCACTGGTCTAGCCATCAGTGGCCAGACCAGTGAGCATAAATCATTCAGGGGTAAATCAGAGGAACAACAGTGGTTTTACAAGGAAAAGCAGGGAGATAATAAAGCCTCTGTAATAGCAGGCCCATTACAGCTGTTGGTACAGTTAAAGGCACTGTCTGCTGATTTAAAAAAGGATTGAGGAAGAGGCTTGAAGCGCTGGGCATCTTGCTATGACATGCATTATATGAACTAGGTCTACATAATTATACCTAGGAGAAGCCACTTCTATAGAGGAACTTTGAATGTCCTTTGAGCTAGCTAGCTAACAAGCTTGAGCTAGCTAGCTAGAAAACTTGTGTGTTCAGAGCGCCACAAGAATTAAAAACACATCTTACCTTTTTGTAGTTAATAAATCCAACGTAAAAAGTGGTAACTAGGCCTATAGTATATTGAAAAAGTTAATCCATTCTACTCTAGTTTATAAAAATCTCTCTTCATAATCTCTGAATCACGCTTGTAACGTCAGTAGCTACAGTAACCTATGCTTCGGAGGGGGGAGGGGCAGGTAGCCTAAACACACACAGGCAAAGATTTTCAGCTTGCAGGCAGACACTGGAATAAGTTTCTGATTGGCAGAGAGGGCTTTGCATAGGTGCTTTGTTGTGTTTTGTTGTGGGAATAGAAAAAAATGTCTGGAACATAAAATAACATTATTAACCGATTCCTATGCTTTAAAATAACAATTCTGTTCCGGAACAGTATGGATCATTTTCGTTCCATGTTCCATTTCCGTTCCTTGAAAAATTTCATTCTTTGCCAGTTTTTTGTTCTGTTCCCTGAACGGGTTCCATATACAGTACCAGTCAAAAGTTTGGACACACAAAAACAAGGGTTTTTCTTTATTTTTTATTATTTTCTACATTGTAGTGAAGACATCAAAACTATGAAATAACACATATGGAATCATGTAGTAACCAAAAAAGTGTTAAACAAATCAAAATATATTTAATATTTGAGATTCTTCAAAGTAGCCAACCTTTGCCTTGATGACAGCTTTGCACACTCTTTGCATTCTCTCAACCAGCTTCATGACGTAGTCACCTGGAATACATTTCAATTAACAGGTGTGCCTTGTTAAAAGTTAATTTGTGGAATTTCTTTCCTTCTTAATGCGTTTGAGCCAATCAGTTGTATTGTGACAAGGTAGGGGTGGTACACAGAAAATAGCCCTATAAGTCCATATTATGGCAAGGACAGCTTAAAAAATAAAAGACAAACGACAGTCCATCATTAGTCAATACGGAACATTTCAAGAACTTTTAAAGTTTCAAGTGCAGTCACAAAAACCAACAAGGGCTATGATGAAACTGGCTCTCATGACTACCGCCACAGGAAAGGAATACCCAGAGATACCTCTGCTGCAGAGGATAAGTTCATTACAGTTACCAGCCTCAGAAATTGCAGCCCAAATAAATGCTTCACAGAGTTCAGGTAAAAGACACATCTCAACATCAACTGTTCAGTGGAGACTATGTGAATCAGGCCTTCATGGCCGAATTGCTGCAAAGAAACCTCTACTAAAGGACACCAATAATAAGAAGAGACTTGCTTGGGCCAAGAAACACGAGCAATGGATGTTAGACCGGTGGAAATATGTCCTTTGGTCTGATGAGTCCAAATCTGAGATATTTTGTTTCCAACCACCATGTCTTTGTGAGACTTAGAGTAGGTGAACGGATGATCTCCGCATGTATGGTTCCCACCGTGAAGCATGGATGAGGAGGTGTGATGGTGTGGGGGTGCTTTTGCTGGTGACACTGTCAGTGATTTATTTAGAATTCAAGGCACACAACCAGCATGGCTACCACAGCATTCTGCAGCGATACGCCATCCCATCTGGTTTGCTCTAAGTGGGACTATCATTTGTTTTTCATCAGGACAATGACCCAACACACTTCCAAGCTGTATAAGGACTATTTGACCAAGAAGGAGAGTAATGAAGTCCTGCATCAAATTACCTGGCCTCCACATACCCGACCTCAACCCAATTGAGATGGTTTGGGATAAGTTGGACCGCAGAGAGAAGGAAAAGCAGCCAACAAGTGCTCAGCTTATGTGGGAACTCCTTGAAGACTGTTGGAAAAGCATTCCAGGTGAAGCTGGTTAAGAGAATGCCAAGATTGTGCAAAGCTGTCATCAAGGCAAAGGGTGGCTACTTTGAAGAATCTAAAATATTACATATTTTGTTGAACACTTTTTGGGTTACTACATGATTCCATATGTGTTATTTCCTAGTTTTGATGTCTTCACTATTATTCTACAATGTAGAAAATAGTAAAAATAAAAAATAAGCTTGAATGAGTAGGTGTGTCCAAACCTTTGACAGGTACTGTATATATATATATTTTACACACCAATCATATTTCATCCACTGAACATAGAATGAAAGTAAAACATGAAAACACAAATTTTCATAAATACACATTGGCCCTTTAATGTCCAATGTATGTGGGCCTACATCTACAACAGTTTCATCAATTGCACCGAGCCCATCCAGATTGTGTACTGTATAGGCTGCTGTAATTGTTTTCTCCAGTAGCAACTCACAGCGAATGGATCAAAGGTCTCAGAGAAGCTGCTGACTCCTGAGACGAACAGCGTCATCTGTAATTTACGAGGAGCCCTCTCAGATCTAGGCATCGCCGGTGGTTCCATCCAAACTCATTACACTGTTCCCCCTGTTGATCTGGTTGCCATCTTCCTGTTCTGGAGCAGATGAAACACAAAGAGCAGACTGGGGTCTGACTGACAGAAACTGACACAAAGATCATGGCAGTATTAAATAGGGGCGTGATCCATGTTTAGAAAGCTGTGAAATTGGATATTGAGATGCTTTTAGGTGGGAGCGTCGGGTCGAAGTAGTTTCTGACTAGACTGTGGGCAGAAGATGATCTGATCATTGGGAATGTAAGACGGGGTAGTACTCGCTTGACGGTCGTATCCTTTATCCAGAGGGTGGATCTGTTGTAGAATGGATGCCCTGCTTGTTTTCAATGGGGATTTCTCACATTCATCTCATTTTGTCAACTACCATTTAAATGAAAACAAATGTACTTTGCCATTCAAAGTATTTTCTCAATATGTAGGCCTACCTTTCTTACCGTTTACACAATATCCTTTGTCAAAATGGGTGATGTATTTAAACAACCCCTTACTGACACTGTGTTTGTGGCTTGATGATGATCTGTGATTGCGTGGCAGTATGGCGTCTATTGTTCACATAGCTTTGAAGTTATGATTGCTGCCTGCATCTGCAAATTGTTTTTGCATTTATTGATGATGATGGTGATAATTTGTTGTTGTACTTATTGCTAGTGTGGCTACTTTTTTCATCTCCTGCCTGCACTACAAGTAGTGAGGGTTAACACTCTCACACAACAGCCCCAACACACCATGTGGCGTGCCACATTCACTGCCAGCCAACGCTCGACTCCGGAGACGTTTTGTACACACAAACGGGAGGCTGTCAAAACCAACAGTCGAGGCAGGGTTGCCACGACGGCGCCTCGTCTCGCTTCTCCTTCTCCGGGTGTCACACAGTTGGCCTGGCGCTCGACCCGTCTCTTCACCTTCCACAATGTCGTTTGATCTCTGCCACGCCAACACCACAGATCAGTCTCACGACAGACCCTAGTACACACAGCCACCCAGTGTCAGTGTGGTGGCCAACCATCTGTCGCTGGGCCCAGAGACCTTAGCAGCGTAGGGCCCTACCTCCTCACGCACAGTTTCCCCTCCCCTGGACCATTAGCTCTGCTACATACAGCGAGTGTACCTCAGAGGGGATGTTAATAGGCACAAAATGGAGTCCTAGCTACATAATTCCCATACGGCTGCTTTTCAGTGTACACATACATAATTCATTTTTCAACCATTTACATGCCGTTCCTCAGCTGTTTACCAAATATGTTCTGCCATATAGACAGTAGGGTAAATAATAATAATGAGAAAAATTTATCTGGGAGAAGTTGTAAAAATAAAAAATTAAAATAAGTCTTAATATAAGAGTCATGTAACCCACTCGTTTAATTCGTAGAGAGAGTTTAGTCAGTGCAGAGCCTGGAAAGTACACCAATGTAGTCAGATGATGATAGATGTTGCATGGCTAAATTTAGACCACCTCACATTTATAACGACCTAATGCTCTTAAAATAGGCTTAAGAGGAGAACTAGAAATAGGTTCTGAGACAATTATCAGTTTCTTTCTCTGTGGAGTTTTTACAGACGCGGTCGCTGTGCTAATACATGGCAGCCATGTCAAATCTACTAAATAGTGCACCTATTACAATACACCTTCATCTCTTTATGATGAGAATTTATGGGCCATTCACATGTGAGATTGAGTACAGGTGGTAATATTCTAGTCATAACTCTCTTAAAGTTATTTTATTCTTTTGTAGCTCAATGTTAAGGTTTCCCTAATGTTAAATAAGATAGGCAGAGAAAAGTTCGCTTTGGATTGTTAGCTAAATCCACGACCGGGCAAGATTCTAAGAATGTGCATTGGAACTTCACAGAGTCAATAAAGTAAGCGAAACCAAAAATAGAAACATCATGATTTTAAGCTTAACAAAATGCTCCAAATAGTGTACATATGAAATGACACAAGCAAACAATTGTCTGCGGAGGCCTACACAGACCTTGGCCAATGATTTCTAAAGATTAAAAATCAACCTCAGTGTGGCGCCTGTCAGATTTAGAACACCATCTCAAAATACATGTCATAAACAAGACAAATATATTTCTTTCAAGGTGTAAACAGAAGACAGAAGAACAAGAACCCTCCTCTTCTCGTTAACCGTATTGGGAACAACAAAGGCGCTGTGTGACATTGTAAATGGCACACCCAGGCTCCTCCACAAGCTTACGTGATGTAACGTCATATATATGACATTGTAATATATGCCTATATATGGCATGTACAGTATATGATATATACACAAAACCTGAACAAAGCCCGAAAGACAGCCATGGCAGTGAGTTTGAGTTGACCATTACAAACCCACTCATGTGAGGATCAGTTCTGCTCTAGACCCCCGTCGTCTTGTTTTGGCAACAGAGGGCCGAGGGATTGGATGCCGAGCCAGGACAATATGTTTTTTCAAATGCCCCTCGGCCAATATTTATTTAGCTACAAGCTGGCATGTCTGAAGAGTTTTACAGAGCCAAGGCTACTGTGGAACCATGGTTTAAACACAACGAGACATTAAGATCATCAGGCTTCAAAACCCTACTTGACATTGACTACAGTAATCTACTGCTCAAAGACTCTGGCAGGAGTCTGTCATTTCTGCCCTAGTAAGTAACATGACAACGAAATAATTCATAAGGGACAACAACACTTATTGTGTGAAGTCAACCAATGAATAATGTTTTGGACAGAAAAAGAGAATCTTAAAAAAATACGGGAGGTTAAATAAAGCCTATTAGACAGCAAGGAGAGTCCTGAATCAAGGCCATCTAGGTGTCGAGAAATACTTGTTAAGTCACTCCTTTAAGATAGAGACAATAGGCACATTAGTCATTTTTAACACTATTTCATTGGCTGTTCAGTGAAGTATGAGGAGTAGCCCTGTTGTAAAACACTGTTTACTGTAGCATGGCCATAGAAGGATGGGAGGAGGGAGGAAACGGGTGGTATAGAGAGGCCCTTTATTTATTTATTTTTTGCCTTTAAACAGATGGTTCCTTATGTGCCGAGCGGAAGTGTCTGTTAACTCAGTTGGCTCGCTATAGTGGTGGCTGCTGGCCAACGACAACAACAGGATCGGGGAGTGCGAGCAACAGTGCAGTTTGCTATCTTCAGATGCACTGCTAACAGAAGGAAGGCAGGCTGTACATACTGTTGCACGGCCATCCCATGTCTATCTGTGCCAGGGGGACTCACTATGGGCAACGGCTCGTCTTCACTCCTCCTGCAAGTCCAGGCAAGGAAAACAGTGGAAATGGGGAAAAAATAGTAAAAAGTGATGATGATCATAACTCTTTGCGCAGAATGTGGGCCAAAGATGTCAGCATTAAGTCTGTTGAGAGGCAGGGAGGTTGTCTGTTTTGTCTCTGGCTCTGCCCTTCAGTGTCTGTAGGCTGGAGAGGGTATGGTTGTAAGATGTGTGACTACTTTATGTGTAGGTGTTCATTTTCTAGTGTAGTGAGAAGTACAGATGTAGGATCTTAATTTGATTACTCTTTTGTTGCTGACAATCTTCCTGCACTGTAGGAAATGCAGATGAGCTTCATGATTTACATAAATGCACTGAAAACCTGCACTTAAACACGGTTATATTAACAATATCAACTACTTTTGGCCAGCTAGTAGCCTAAACGCCAATCAAGCAACATTATGGACTAAACGTTCAAATCCTGTTTGCTGTGACAATATAGGTTAAATTAAGATCCTACCTCTGTATACTTCTTATCTTTAGATAAGATTTCATCATATACATATTCAAGCCAGAAGGTCTGAACGAGTCATCCTCATCCTATGTGAGATTTCAGTCATTAAAAATGTAATTAATCTCTATGCTAATGTAGCAATATTGATACACTTGAATCTACAGTATTGGTCCCTATAGCAACAACAAAAGCTGCCATCAAATGTGTGTACTGGGAAAGTTGCTTCGCTTAAGCTTAATTGAATCAAACATCTCCCAATATGTGTTCCCCCGACATTGAGAAAAACAGAGTCTCTCTCTTTCCCTTTCATATTGCTGTTTTTGTGCTGCATCTGGCCCAGTGAGCGATATACAGTTACCAACCTATATTTCCAGTTGTATTCTCACCTCGCGATGCTGAGCGGCAAAGTGAAAATTGAAGGCAGAAGGCTCGTGTGACAGGATTAATTAGACAGGGCCAAGTGAAGTCACACTCCTCATGGCAAACACACTTCAACCTTCAATTACACACAGTGCACAAAGCAATTAAAAGCTCATTCTCCCCTCCTTCCTATGGAGTTCTACCTGTGACTGGCTCTCAGGCTCCAGGTCTGTCTATAGCACCGGCCCCAGGGGCCTAAGAAGCAGCACTACCAGCACTAGGCTAATCCACAGGTAGGTAATTACAATTGATCAATTGGTGTTGGAGGTGTAATGGCTTATGGTTATTTTGGACAGGGCCTATTTTGAGCGAGCGTTCACCTAATTTTGGAGTTGTTTTGTAGGTGAGGATCTGGTGGAGAGGAGGGGGGGGATTCAGGGATAACTGTGTTTCTCAGTTCATGAGACTTTGTTGCTCTAATGGGCTCTGTATGTGTGTGTGTGGTAAAGCTCATGTTAGGAAACATTTTATTTTTGCCATTTAGTCTATATTTCAGCTTTCTATTCATGGCATTTCAGAGGAATGGAAAACTATTATTTCCACTGTTTTGACTGAAGTATGTACAGTATATACAGTAGGTTCATCATAGGTTCATCAATGACCTATTACCACATATCTGTCTTCACAGTATAATGACAGAGATCATGAGCCCACTCTCACTAAGTCAAACAGCAACGTATTATAAGACTGTAACATGGACACGATGGCTATGATTACCATAAAGTTAAAGCTGCTAGACACAGCAGTCTATACAACAGTATCTCTCCCTCTTATCTACTGCACAATACAACACTAATGTGAGTTTTACACTGTGCTCTTCTCATTAGCGCTGTCTCTTCATGCTATTCCTCAATAGGGCCATTGACACTGTGCACCATTCACCCCGTCCCTTGCTCCCCCTCCCATGCCCGTGGTGACCCCTGGGCCTGGGTACACCCTGTTACCACCCGCCCACCCTCCTCCCCACCGACCGGACACTTGATTGATTTAGATGTCTTGCTGGTGCTCCACCGCCCCTCCAGTGTTCCAGGAACATGTATAGCGCGGAGCTAGACAGACTTAGACACTACCGGATGGCAGTGATGGTGTTTACTATATCAGACGCCTTTGCACTCTTTCTCTCTCTTTCTATTTCTCCCCCTCTTCTGTTTCTCTCTCTCCCTCTCTTTTCTTTCTATGTCTCTCCCTCCCACGTCCTCTCCCTCTCCCTCTCTTTTCTCTATTATTTTTTTCCCTTCGGTTTCTTGCTCTCTTGCTCTCTCTGTCTCCTACAGCGATTCTTAGCTGGAAGCTGTTTGCAGTGTCTGTCTCCCTCACAAATAGAAAGCCTTTGGGGAGAAGTTATCTTACAGATTTCCACCTCAAAGCAGTGATTTTAGAGAAAGCGCCATATCTCCCTTCACGGGTCCTTTGAGTCTTTTTATGGTTGTTTTATAATTCAGAGATGCACATTTATTCTGAAAATCAGTTCATTTAGGGATGCATATCCAAATGGAAACCACAAGGACCTCTTTAAAACTGTGTTCATTTTTCCAACATTTGAGTGGTTGAGTATTGGCACATGCCAGGGCCCAAATATTCAAAGGAGAAAACCATTGGTCTGTCTGTATCTTGTGTTACATCAAAAGATGAATAAATGAATGGACATACATTGTTGTGTCTCTGATTGAAGAATGATGTGGCTCTACGTCTGTTCGCATGCTGTGTACATAGCTAGCAAAATAAGCCTCCTTGGAAAAACAGACCTAACTTGAGCAATACTTGGGTTAATTCCAATTGAAGCAGCAAATTGACATACTTCCCTTAAGATCTTGACATATTATTAAGATTTAATGGTGGAATTATGATCATTAAAACAACATGACTGATACTGAGGGCTGATGATGAGCTATTCATTTAACCTACTCTTCCTGTAATAATATTGAGACAGTCTGCCAGTTATTAGATCATAATTAGCTGGTGCAATCTGTACGGAATCTGAGGAAATGACGCCAAGTTAGCAGTGCAACAGAGCTCACTCTTCAGTGTGTGCATTCACTGTAAGGACCCCCAGACATCAGTAACATTGTTGCTTACACAATGACTTACAAATGGGAAGAAATGATTGCAGTGGATGGGGTAATTATTATACCTTCAGTTTGGTGGCTAATATAATGAGCAGTATATGAAAGGACATGAGTACCTCCCTGAGCCAATTTGAATTGGAAAGAACCCAATCCATGTGGCACAGGGCCAGATGGTAGCTAACCAAAACATAACTGGTCCGGTGCTTTATTGTGATACTGCCACCACCCAAACATCAAACCTTGTTTTGATTGTGCGCTGTCACTGACTCAAAGCAGAGGTCAATTGAGGGTTGGACTCACTCCCTGCCAGCTTGCCCTTTTCTTTGTCCCCAAGCGCGCTCTCTCTCTCTCTCTCTCTCTCTCTCTCTCTCTCTCTCTCTCTCTCTCTCTCTCTCTAACTCGCATCCTTTGTCCCGATCTTGTCCACATTCTGATTGTGCCTACATTTTTAGACAGGTGTAAGCATTCACAAGATTGTGATCAGATCATCCTGCCCACCTCTGGAGGTAGTCAGACGTGCATTGTGTCTGGAAATCTTACAAATGTAGACAGATCTGTTCAGAGAAACCATTTAAATCATAATTATTCTGATATCTAAAATCACCATTGACTGATTACATAAATATGTATCTTACAATAAATAAATAAGTATTATATTTGAAAGAACCAGGAAATCTGTACACAGTGCAGACACAGTGGACAGATAACAGACACATTTTAATAGCATGTGTAGACACATTTCTGGAAATGTGGGCACAATCAGAATGTAGACAAGATCAAGACAAAGGACCCATGTTAGCACCAGGTATAAACAGGGCTCTCTTTCTCTCTCCACACACACACACACACACACACACACACACACACACACACACACACACACACACACACACACACACACACACACACACC
>QNTS01000581.1:0-18818 GCA_003317085.1 Hucho hucho
CTCTCTCTCTCTCTCTCTCTCTCTCTCTCTCTCTCTCTCTCTCTCTCTCTCTCTCTCTCTCTCTATGTCTTGTTTGCTTGCTCTCTCTCTCTATCTCTTGTTTGCTTGCTCTCTCCCTCTCTCTCTCTCTCTCCCTCTCTCTCTGTTTCTCTTTGCTCTCTCTCTCTCTGCTCTGCTCTTCACTCACTCTTCACTCTTCACCCTTCTCTCCATCCCTTTCCCCTATCTGTTTCATCTTCTTCTTCTCTTGTCCTCCTCTGGGAGCAGAGGGGAAATGAGAGGGAGATGTGGTAATTAAGTTGTATTCACTCCCCTCCTTTCTTCCCTTCATGCTCTTTCTCATCCCTCTCTTTCAGCATGTTCTATTATTTAATCAAATCAAATCAAAGTTTATTTGTCACCTGCGCCGAATACAACAGGTGTAGACCTTACAGTGAAATGCTTACTTACAGGCCCTAACCAATAGTGCAAAAAAAAGGCATTAGGTGAACAATAGGTAAGTAAAGAAATAAAAACAACAGTAAAAAAAGACAGGCTATATACAGTAGCGAGGCTATATACAGTAGCGAGGCTACATACCGGTTAGTCAGGCTGATTGAGGTAGTGTATGTACATGTAGTTATGGTTGTGACTATGCATATATGATGAACTGAGAGTAGCAGTAGCATACAAAAGGGGTTGGCGGGTGGTGGGTGGCGGGACACAATGCAGATAGATAGCCCGGTTAGCCAATGTGCGGGAGCACTGGTTGGTCGGCCAAATTGAGGTAGTATGTACATGAATGTATAGTTAAAGTCACTATGCATATATGATAAACAGAGAGTAGCAGCAGCGTAAAAAGAGGGGTTGGGGGGGGGAACACAATGCAAATCATCCGGGTAGCCATTTGATTACCTGTTCAGGAGTCTTATGGCTTGGGACACCGCCTGGTGTAGAGGTCCTGGATGGCAGGCAGCTTAGCCCCAGTGATGTACTGGGCCGTACGCACTACCCTCTGTAGTGCCTTGCGGTCAGAGGCCGAGCAATTGCCATACCAGGCAGTGATGCAACCAGTCAGGATGCTCTCGATGTTGCAGCTGTAGAACCTTTTGAGGATCTCATGACCCATGCCAAATCTTTTTAGTTTCCTGAGGGGGAATAGGCTTTGTCGTGCCCTCTTCACGACTGTCTTGGTGTGTTTGGACCATTCTAGCTTGTTGATGTGGACACCAAGGAACTTGAAGCTCTCAACCTGCTCCACTACAGCCCCGTCGATGAGAATGGGGGCGTGCTCGGTCCTCCTTTTCCTGTAGTCCACAATCATCTCCTTAGTCTTGGTTACGTTGAGGGAGAGGTTGTTGTCCTGGCACCACACGGCCAGGTCTCTGACCTCCTCCCTATAGGCTGTCTCGTCGTTGTCAGTGATCAGGCCTACCACTGTTGTGTCGTCTGCAAAGTTAATGATGGTGTTGGAGTCATGCCTGGCCATGCAGTCGTGGGTGAACATGGAGTACAGGAGGGGACTGAGCACACACCCCTGTGGGGCCCCCGTGTTGAGGATCAGCGTGGCGGATGTATTGTTACCTACCCTCACCACCTGGTGGTGGCCCGTCAGGAAGTCCAGGATCCAGTTGCAGAGGGAGGGGTTTAGTCCCAGGATCCTTAGCTTAGTGATGAGCTTTGAGGGTACTATGGTGTTGAACGCTGAGCTGTAGTCAATGAATAGCATTCTCACATAAGTGTTCCTTTTGTCCAGGTGGGAAAGCAATGAAATAGCAATATTATATAACAAAGAACCAACTCTCTCCCTTTATATAATACTGTGAAATTGTGATAATGATGATAATGCCCTTTTAGTGTAAGAGCTGTTTGAAAAGACAGCCTGTTTTGGTGGGATGGAGTTCTGGCCTGCCTGGTGACATCACCAGGCGGTAAATTGGTTAATAGTCCAATAAGAAAGGTTGTTTTCAGTTTTCCACTCCCATATAGTCCTAGCAAAATTCTTGCTTGAGAAAATACTCTTTGCTAAGAAGCTATTTTTGTTTCTTTTTGACCATTTTAATTGAAAATAATCACAGTAAGGTACTTAATTGTTACCCAAAATGGCAGCATAGAAATACAGTCACATACTCCTCTCCACTTCTCTCCACTGTACATGTTATTTGGACTCATTCTATCAGTCTGTGGGATTGAACCAGCCCACCAGGACTACTGCAGCCTCAGCAGCCTCTCTCTCTCTCTCTCTCTCTCTCTCTCTCTCTCTCTCTCTCTCTCTCTCTCTCTCTCTCTCTCTCTCTCTAATCACTTCTGATGAAGATCGCTCCACGTTTTTGTATCTAGTTTCAGCAGAAGCCCTCCTTTTCTGGATACAGTCTCTTCCTTACAGTCCATTCTCATAAGTCTTCAGCAGGTTCTCTTATCTTGATAATATTGATCAATTGTGATCAAATGGTACTGAACTACACAGGTTGTGTCTGTACTGTACTGGTCTGGTCTGTACTGGTCTGTACTGTACTGAACTTTTATTGTACTGGCAGTGTGTACTCCAGAACCTCACTTACACTAATGTGTCTCTATGTCTCAAAGTTATCCACAGTGATACTGACAAATACCCGTACCGCTACATTTCCATATCTCTCACTCTCTCACCCTCACTTTGTCTCAGTATGTAGTTTAGTCTCTCATAATAGCCAGATCAAGAGTTGGTTAGGGCTTGCGAGAATTTCACTTATACAGTTACTGTGACTCCTCATCCCATTCACTCTCTCTCTCTTGTTATCTCTTTCACTCTCTCTGTGTGTCTCTCTCTCTTTGTCTCAGTTAGATCAGGTTATATCCAGTTAATCTGACACTTCTCCCTTTCGCATCTCATTCTCTCCCCATTTCCTCCTCTCGGAGTGGAGAGGCAATAGGATTATCATTGATCAGACATTCTCTGAGATGGCCATGGTAGAGAATGTACTGATATATCACTCTTTCACCCCCTCCCTCCTCCCTCCCTCCTTCCTCCCTCCCTCNNNACACACACACACACACACACACACACACACACACACACACACACACACACACACACACACACACTCTCTCTCTCTGTCTCCCTGCACCTTTCTCTAGCTTTATCTGTCTCCTTGCTCCTCTCTCTCCCTCTCAATTTCCATCTAGCCTAGCCTATGTCTTTCTCTCTCTCTTTCTCTCTCCCCATCACCCTCTCTCTCCTCTCCTCCATGTCTTTATTACAGTGGCGAGGTGATATCATGTGACTGATGTTCAGAGCTCATTAGTCTCTGGCCCTGTCTCCTCCTCGTTAAGTAACCCAGCACAATGTTACTTAAGACAGACCAATTAGCCTGCCTGCATGCTCAGGCCTTGGTGACAATAGCTGAAGAATTAGAATGACTAGATAGGACACTCCCATTGATAGATGCTGGCGTCATAGAGTTAGAATGACTAGAACGGACACTCCCATTGACAGAGCTGGCGTCATAGAGTTAAGCATGACTAAAACGGACACGTGTGTCCAATGCCCCATTCAATATGGTGGATAAATGTGATGCACCATTTGGTTGATCTAATCATCAGTGTTATGTGTCATTATCAGAATGTTATCTCTTTCTCGTTGTTCTTTACGTGTATTCTACCCCCAAATCCATGGACTGGGGGATATTCTAGTAATTCTAATTCTAGTGTGGTGCTGGGGTCTTGTTGAAAGTGTATGGTCCTTGGTGACAGTGGTGTCTTTGTGTGTGGCTGTTGTCAAGGAACGGACACCCACACTCACGCATGGCTCACATTCCTGAGATGACAAGGAGAGGAACCATGGGTACACCCACAGTCACTGCTAATTACTGTATAAGATCACTACTCACTTCTGCCCTTACTCTGACCGTTTCATATCCCTTTTCCCTTTGCTATACTGTAGTTACTTTGCCACCATGGCCTATTTATTGCCTTATGTTCCTTATCCTACCTCATTTGCACACATTGTACAGTATATAGATTTGTTTTTTTCCCTACTGTATTATTGACTGTATGTCCATGTGTAACTCTGTGTTGTTGTATGTATCGAACTGCTTTGTTTTATCTTGGCCAGGTCGCAGTTGTAAATGAGAACTTGTTCTCAACTTGCCTACCTGGTTAAATAAAGGTGAAATAAAAAAAAAAAAAAATAGGGGATAAATGCAGTGATATATGCATTGTCCCTCTCTTGCCTTCTCTCTCTCGCTCTCTCTCACTCTCCATCTCCATCTCTCACTTCTTCCGTCAATGTGTAGCCGCATCAGGTCACCTCTGGCTGTGTGTGTATGGCTTTGTGCCCGTGTGTGTGTGTGTGTGTGCGTATCGAGCGCCCATGTGTGTTTGTGTGTGACCCAGATTCTGCCAGGCCCTGTTAGGTGGCACCAGGTGTTGCCCAGCTCTGCCACTGCAGGGACACTGCCGGGAGTGATACCATATGTCTGGCACCAACTGACCCTGTCACTACTGGCACTGACCTGCCTGCTAGTACACATCGCTGACACACCATGTACTCACTGACAAACTCTCACAGACCACTAAGTAACATACTCTCTTACTAATACATTCACTCAGCCAGACAGCCACACAGGCTGCATCTGAAATGACACCTATTCCCTATATTGTGCACTGCGTTTGACCAGGGCCTGTAGATCTCTGGCCAAAAGGAGTGCATTATGTAGGGAATAGGGTGCCATTTGAGACACGTCCATAAACATCACTAAGACTAGGACACTCAGAGAGGCTTATTAAGTAACTAATGCAGCGTTCACGTGCAAGTCGAGTTGTTTGCATAGAGCTTCCTATTGGTTGATTCTGATACTTTCCCAGTGGGAAACTCAGGTATAATCTTTCTACAGCGAATTTTAGAGTTTCCCAGTTCCGAATCGCACATGAACATGGCATAACTCACTCACTCACTCACTCAGTACTGCTATACGTACATCTGTGAGAAGTCCATGGCCTTGGAGTTTGGCTACGGGCAGTAGATCTTCAGTGCGTGTGCCAGGGTGTGTGTATGACGTGGGATCGCGGCTGGTCGTAAGCATCTGCCTCTGCTACTAAAGGTGCATGTTCCAATCAAGCTAACTTGTTTTAAGCCTATCCCAAACCTTAGCCCCTTACCTCAACCATTCGGAGTTAATGCCTAACCTTAAGAGTTTGGCGTTAATGGCTAAACTTAACCTTGAGTAGAGAGGGGTTGTTGTGGGGGAAAAAAGCTGGATGGAGAGAAATAGGGATGGAGAAATGTGAAAGAAAAGGATAGAGGTGGAAAGGTGTGAATAAAAAAAGCTGCAGCGTATGAAAATAAGGAGTGGGGGAGTGCACTCTGTCAATGGAAGGGAGAGTGGGAGTGTGAGAGGGGAGGGGAGAGTGTGAGAGACCTAAAAATAGCTTAGTGTCTCCACGGCCCATCATTGAGGCTTGTAAGGAATCGCCTCTATAGCCTCAGGCACAGAGACACATGCTGCAGTGTGTGTGTGTGTGTGTGTGTGTGTGTGTGTGTGTGTGTATGTGTGTGTGTGTGTGTGTGTTTGTCAGTACAATTTGTCCGTCAAGCACATGTGAAGCCTATGTGTCGAAGTCTGTGTGTGTGCTTGAGCGTGTGTGAGAGCAGTACACAAGCGCCTGTGTGTGCATATAGTACTGTGTGTGTGTGTGTGTGTGTAGCCGTCTCCATTTCCCCCAGGGGTGTTATCTGTGTGGGTTCAGAAGGTATAGCTAGCTACTCTCACATGAGATGATGAGGAGTCAAACACTTTAGACTGCTGTTTGATTCCCCTGTCACTCTCTCAGGGGGAAGAGAGAGAGAGAGAGAGGGAGAGGGAGAGGGAGAGGGAGAGAGAGAGAGAGAGAGAGAGAGAGAGAGAGAGAGATGGAGAGGGAGAGAGAAAAAAAACCTGTCTCCCTGTAGAGGAAAGGCTGTGCAACCACTGCAGAACCTGAGACAGAGCTTCATTTCCTGACAAAATGTCAAAAATATAAAACAATTAGAGAGTGTCATTTCCCCAAATTTGAAACCCTTATTCAAGGTTTCAAAGACCTCTCTGATGAGAGTAGGCTACCCTTCCTGTTGGGGGAGGATGCAGAGAGCTGTGGGATGGCAGCGCACTACATTGCTGCCTGCCATAAGATGAGGGGCAGTGTCTGACAGACCAATCAACCTGCACATGTCCTCTACTGTATGCTTATTGTTATTGTTCAATGCATGGTTATTTTGACCCTTGGTTATTGTTGTTACTGTTTGTCCTGTTGAAAATGAAGATTCTTGTTATTTTAATATTGTAAATATCCCAAGTAAGCTTTGGCAATATGTATATTGTTACGTCATGCAGAGAGAGAGAGAGAGACAGAGAGAGAGATAGAGAGAGAGACAGAGAGAGATGGCAGGCAGAGGGAAACTAAGGGGATAGATGAAAGAGAGGCAGGGCTACTGGAATGTATCTGAAGAAACAATGTTCATTCTCCATAATAAACAGCCCTGCGGCTACAACTGACAATGGATCCAATTTGTTTCTCCTGTTCAGGGGGTCTTTCCCATGGTTCTGAGGGTCTTCTTTTAAAACCGTGTAGGTGAAAATGCCTCCCTCACTCCCTCAGTCCCTCACTCCATCACCTTCTCATTCACTCCCTCTCTTCAGACTGAGAGTAGAGTAGAGACACATTGTAAGCGGATCCTCTCTCTCAACGCATTTGGATTGAGCCACCAGGTGTCGTATCGATCTGCACTCCTTTGTTTGTGTGTGTGCTTGTGTGTGTGCTTGTGTGTGTGCTTGTGTGTGAGCCAGGTTGGTTTGAGCCACTGTGTGTCGGATCGATTATCTCTCTTTGGTTTTCGCACTGTGGCCAAGATGTTTGGGTTTAGAGCAAACGTGCTCTGTTTGTGTGTGTGTCTCTCTCTCTCTCTTTCGCCTACCCTCTTTCTGTGGTGCATCAGATTTTCTCCATAATTACACTGACTTGATCCGCTCTCTCTCTCTCTCTCACTCACATGTTGTTTTATTGTGTCCAGATATGAATGTTGTGAATAAATGCTAGTATTTCTCTGTGTGTCTAGGAGAGACTGGAAGAAGAGGAGGAGGGTGGTGATATTCCACTCAGGGTTAAATGGCAGACACATCCTCATGTACAGTATGCCTGTGTCAGGGGGCTGTTGGACTCCTAGCAGCTGCTTTCCCCAGCATGCCCCTGCCTCAGGGCCGTGTGGGGTTGGCAGTGCTGGCTTACAATGGATCCAAGCAGGTCTGAGTGTGTGTGTGTGTGGGCGTGCCTGTGTGGGTGTCTGTGATGCTCTGGTGCCGCAGGGCCTGGGTTGTGGCAAAATACACTGAGATGAGATGGCTAGGGGTTAACCTCAATATAGGCCTACAGGATTCCTCTAGTGCTCCCCCGCTGTCTTCCCCGAGGCACAACAGCACAAGCACAACTCTCTGAACCAGCAGCAACCCTACCCCATCTCCCTACTAACCATTGATATTACAGCTCCATCCCTCTACTCCTTACTCCCTCATCCTTATTCTGTGCTTTCCAAGCACTGTTAAATGATTGAATGAAGCACGCACGTACACACACACACAAAATGTGCTGGAGGTCTACCTGCTGGAGGTAATTATCTGGCATATGACGGTGTGTGTGCGTGTAGGGGAGACTGCCTCTGCTTCGTCCCATCCTCTCTGTTAGCCAATCAAACAGCAGCAGCCCTGTATTTGGGTCACACTAGCAGGATGCTCGCTTGGCAGAGCTAGTGTTCAGTGACGATCTACCGAAAAGAAACAAGAATCAAAATAATACACACACTGAAGAACCCAAATCTGCATCTATATCCTATTTGTTTCATCCATCCTTTCTATATCCTCGGTTGAGTGTGTGTTCATGGTGTGTGTGTCTTTGTGTGTGTGCGTATGTGTGTGTGTGTGCGTACACTTCCGTCGTCTCTTTGACGTGTTTGTGTGTGCGTACCAGTGATGACATTCATTCACACTTAATCTATCCCGAGCACACCGAATTGTTGCGTGTGTGTGTGTGTATCTGTTTGTGTGTGTGTGAAATGAGGAGTGATGGTTTGCGTGCTGTGTTTTGCATTTAGTTAGTGTGTGTGGCCTCAAACCGGTCTTCCCCTGTGCTGTAAGCTCCACTCATTTAGTCACAGGTAGCTGTGCTGTGACAAGTCTACCCCTTACTATGCTTTAGTTCACCCTTCACTCAGATGATGATGAGAACTGACTACAAAAGAAAGAGCATTCCCGTCCTCCTCTCTTTCTTTCTTTCTTTCTTTCTTTCTCTCTTTCTTTCTTTCTCTATTTCTTTCTTTCTTTCGCTCTCCCGTTCTCTCTCCCTCGCTCGCTCTCTCTCTTTCTCTCTCTGTCTTTCTCTCTATCGGTGTCTCTCTCTCAGTGTCATTCTCTTCCCCCTCCCCGTCTAACTCTCTCTTTCCCTCTTTCTGGATGAAAAGGATGAAACGAGTAGAGAAGAGAGAGAAAGGGAGATAATTACATGTGTTGTTGTATGCTGTAGTGTTAGCATCAGGGGTAATTTAAATGTAATTGACTGTCAGTGTGCTGGAAATGGAGGGAGGTTCTGGTGAGAATCATCACAGTGTCACACTCACACACTGACAAGTAGCAGCTCTATTGGAAATGACTGTGTTTTTCATTCAACTTTATTCAAAACGCGTTTTTCAAACCAAACAGGAAGCTGAAGGGTTATATGGGAAAGCGGTTAGCTTGAGAGACAACTGGTAAATCAAGGGGAAATGAATAATACAATGAAAAACGTAACGTTGAGTTGCCGAAGATGTTATATGGAATTAAATGCATGTCTAAAGTGATGTGAAAGATTCAGGGGAATTTAATAACAAAATCCTTTGCAGACTAAATACTTTCTGTCCTAAGTAACATAGGCCTAGTCTACATAGGTGTGTGTAGAACGGAACACATTGAGGAATTCAATCCATGTAATATTGTGCTTGTAAAATAGACAGACACATATTGTGTGTGGTTATAGGCCGATATTTGTGTCTGTATATGTTTGGGGCATTAAGAGCAGTCATGGAGACAGCTGTTGGTAGTAGTTAATAGGCTAGGATGGTAACTGTGGGCTTTTCGCTGTCTGGAGCTTGGGCTGTGGTATGGGACTAATGCTAAGGTACAGTATAAGGCTGAGGCTTGGGTTAGGGTGGCAAGAGTTCTAACTAACTAATTAATGTAGGCTCGCTAGTGGATGAGAGAGAGAGAGAGAGAGAGAGAGAGAGAGAGAGAGAGAGAGAGAGAGTCCCTGAGTAGTGTAAAACGAAAGTTTGCCATATTCTGATACAGATATCCTATCTGATGCCAGTCACTCAACAGCCAGGAGTAGCCACACAATGTCTAGATCTGCATTGTCCACCGACCAGCATTGCACTCAGCTTCTAGGCACTGTGGATCAAAGCACCCACCACCAGACAGTTAGCTCCCAGACACTCCTACTAGACTTCGATATAACATTCAACATCAGACACTAAATCCGCTAGGCTTAATCCCAAAGAGAACACAGCAGATAGAGTGAGTATGTGAGTGTGAGCGGAAAAGTGTAAGAGCAAAAGCAAGGTGGGGGTCATTTCTAGGTATCAGTGCTCTATAGGCTAAATGGAATGAATGAGATAGTAGTGGATACTATGAGAGGTGAACACAGTCTGTGGCAGATCTGGCAACCCTGAACACAGTCTGTGGCAGATCTGGCAACCCTGAACACAGTCTGTGGCAGATCTGGTAACCCTGAACACATATACTGAGGCAGATCTGCCAACCTTGAGCACAGGCTGAGGCAGATCTGGCAACTCTGAACACATACTGAGGCAGATCTGGCAACCCTGAACACAGACTGTGGCGGATCTGGCAACCCTGAACACATACCGAGGCAGATCTGGCAACCCTGAACACATACCGAGGTTGAGCTAGCAACCCTAAACACATACTAAGGCTGATCTGGCAACCCTGAACACAGGCTGAGGCAGATCTGGCATTCCTGGCTGCTTCCAATACAAATTCGGTTTGTTTTCGATCATGAATGCTTGACAGAGTAATGTAATACTTCTATGTAGACTCAGGTCTGCAGCCTCACCACCTACTCAGTACTCACCTACTACTATATTGCATACCATGTTTCCAGGATAGACGCGTGTGTGTGGGTGGGTGGGTGGGAGAGACAGAGTGTGATAGATGAGAGCAGATACGAGGGGTATACCATTGAGCAGGATCAATGAGTCACATTGTAAATATAGTCACCTGCCAGCCAATACTTATAAATATGATGAATCTTGATACTCGCTCAAATATAAAACATTAAAGCTTGTCTTAACTGACTTTTGCCTGTAGGATGAATAGTTTAATTTTGAGGTTGCTTATACAAGATTAAGAGAGGAATAGGAATAGGAAGATGACGTAAATTATGACATGGGATGGCACCAAACACCAGCACACCTCCATTGTAGGGTTAGGCTAATGAAGTTAGCGTGCTCTGTTAGCCGTGCGTGTTGATGTCTCTATCTTACCATGAGAATACTGAGAAAGTCTGACTCAGTTTAATTCAAAAGTAATTATGAAGGAAAAAGGACACTCTCTATCTCTCTATCGCTATCTCTATCTCTATCTCACCGACCAAACTCCCAACTGCCCCGTAAGCAAAACCCCAAAAAGTAATGACACAGTAGATACTGTGGAAAAGTTAAATATCTCAACAAGATATGACTAAGTGTCTACTCCCCTTTATCATAATGGTAAAAGTGCTGAAAACATGGACGTCATATTTCAAGCAGTTTTGAACTGCATTATGCCACAATTTATAGTGACTAACATGGTCTCTCATGACACCAGCACGCCACTTTTTCGAGTCATCATAATGGGGCCCGAGGACTCTTCCCCACTCCTCTCTCTCATCCTTTCATCATGTGACAGAGAACTCTTTCCATATTTCTCTCCCTCATTCTCTCTCTCTCTCCTGTCTTTTAGTTAATATGCTGTCTGGCTGAATGCTGTGTGTTATGTAAAACCCCTGTCATTGAAAGTAACATGTGGAGTTGTCTGCGCTCTGAAGGGCCAACTTGCTTTCTATGTTTAGATCCACTGCAGTAAAAGCTGTGAGGCCATTATGAGTGTGTTATGAGCTGTTATAAGGCCTTGTAAGGCCTACATAATGCTGTCGTAATGATGACATGAGACGTAATAAGAAGTCCTATTATGGCTAATGATCAGTGATGGGAGGAAAACTCAAACTGTTTATTGTCCTATAATAAATAGGTGTGTGTGTGTGTGCGTGATTGCGTGCATGCACTTCATTGTGTGTGTGTATGTGTGTGTGTGTATATCTGTTTATATATCCATGTCCATACTGTAATCAGGCCTGAAGGGAACTCAGCATCCCATTATAGACTTTAGCGAGTAGTAGCAGCAGCAGCCCGCAATAAATCAGTAGTATTTATGTTTCTGTGTATGTTGCTGTTGTCCATCCAGCCCTGGGCTTGTTAACATGCTGCTCTGCTGGACTCTAACCATGTCCACAGCAGGCTATAAACCCATTTACACATCGCACCGCCATTCACATTCATCTGTTTTCATCTACATATTTTATTGCTGAGCTGGTCTGACCAATGAGAGCCTTTAAAAGCACAAGGTTTTAATGATGGTGCTGGCTGATAGTATGCAGTTACTAGGGCTTCTAGTTAGGCTTGGGTGGTATACCGTATATAAACTCAGCAAAAAAAAGAAATGTCCTCTCACTGTCAACAGCGTTTATTTTCAGCAATAAACGTGTAAATATTTGTATGAACATAACAAGATTCAACAACTGAGACATAAACTGAACAAGTTCCACAGACATGTAACAGTCAGTATCTGGTGTGGCCACCAGCTGCATTAAGTACTGCAGTGCATCTCCTCCTCATGGACTGCACCAGCTTTGCCAGTTCTTGCTGTGAGATGTTACCCTACTCTTCCACCAAGGCACCTGCAAGTTCCCTGACATTTTGGGGGGGAATGGCCCTAGCCCTCACCCTCCGATTCAACTGATCCCAGACGTGCTCAATGGGATTGAGATCCAGGCTCTTCGCTGGCCATGGCAGAGCACTGACATTCCTGTCTTGCAGGAAATCACGCACAGAACGAGCAGTATGGCTGGTGCCATTTTCATGCCGGGGGGTCATGTCAGGATGAGCCTGCAGGAAGGGTACCACATGAGGGAGGAGGATGTCTTCCCTGTAACGCACAGCGTAGAGATTGCCTGCAATGACGACAAGCTCAGTCCGATGATCCTGTGACACACCGCCCCAGACCATGACGGACCCTCCACCTCCAAATCGATCCTGCTCCAGAGTACAGGCCTTGGTGTAACACTCATTCCTTAGACGATAAACGCAAATCTGACCATCACCCCTGGTGAGACAAAACCGCGACCCGTTAGTGAATAGCAATTTTTGCCAGTCCTGTCTGGTCCAGCGATGGTGGGTTTGTGCCGATAGGCAACGTTGTTGCCGGTGAAGTCTGGTGAGGACCTGCCTTACAACAGGCCTACAATCCCTCAGTCCAGCTTCTCTCAGCCTATTGCGGACCGTCTGAGCACTGATGAAGGGATTGTGCATTCCTGGTGTACTTCGGGCAGTTGTTGTTGCCATCCTGTACCTGTCCCGCAGGTGTGATGTTCGGATGTACCGATCCTGTGCAGGTGTTGTTACACGTGGCCTGCCACTGCGAGGACGATCAGCTGTCCGTCCTGTCTCCCTATAGAGGTGACTTAGGCGTCTCACAGTACGGACATTGCAATTTATTTCCCTGGCCACATCTGCAGTCCTCATGCCTCCTTGAAGCATGCCTAAGGCATGCTTATTTGCCTACTGTCTGTAAGCTGTTAGTGTCATAACAACCGTTCCACAGGTGCACGTTCATTAATTGTTTATGGTTCATTGAACAAGCATGGGAAACAGTGTTTAAACCCTTTACAATGAAGATCTGTGAAGTTATTTGGATTTTTGCGAATTATCTTTGAAAGACAGGGTCCTGAAAAAGGGACGTTTCTTTTTTTGCTGAGTTTACCATATACATGGGTATTTGGAAATAGCCACGGGATTCAATACTGTCAATCAATGTTCCCTCTAAGCTGCGCGCATGCCCGGGAGCGCAGTAGCTCAAGACTGCCGTGAAGCTCGCTGGGACTGCCACACAGTATAAATATCAGCCCACAGAGAGATGCACGAGATTGATCTTCACTCGTTAACACTATCAGCGTTTCCCTTTACTGTGGCAATTGTGATCGAATCAACGCAATATTAGCCACTTTCAATGCAACATACCCAGGGTTGGGGAGTAACGAATTACAAAAACAGTAACTGTTATCTGTTACGTTACAAGCAAAAATATTGTACTCAGGTTACAGATACTTTTGAAAAATTAGATGATTACTTTGAGGATTACTTTAAAATAAAAATCACTACACTTTTCTTATTGACATTCAAATCAGCATTGAAAAATGGATTGCAAATTTAAGTTTGTTCCACCTGAGCGAGTCTGACCACAAGTCAGAGACCACTATAATGACGTACCAAATGTGTTTGATGGATTGCTGGAAAAGAGCGAAATAGGCTTTTAGTCCGAGCTATGTCTTCCAATGGTGCGACTGCTGTCGGCATCCAAAAATTATCCAACTTGAATAAACGCTAGGAGGTAAGGATGACAGCAGTGGTGTGGTCTACGGCGATATGGATATCACTTATTATAGATATCTACATAGCGCATTGATGTGAATCACACTGCTGCTCTCTCATTTAGCTATTTGCGCCTTACGGATTGTGGTTGTTGTGGATGGCTGTTCACAAATCTAAATGTATATTTGAACCCAATAATGGTTGACTTCTAGAAGTTGAAGCTGCCTATCAATCATTGTTTTTGAAACCAGTGGACAGCCAGTGAAAATGCGCTCTTGCAACAGTTGCATAGTGCGGATCCCAGCCTATGGAATAAAAGTAGGGATTTTATTACTCAATCTATTTCATGTTGATTAAAACAAAATACATCCATAGGCCTAATGGACACATGCTCAAACTTGCACACTTTTGATAGACTTAAAGGGGCAATCTGTAGTTGCTACATCCATTTTTGGACTTGTAAATTATATATATTAATGTAAAGATACAATTTAATCGTATTACTATATGTAGTAGAAAGCAATGTGTTAGACGAATCCTACATATCCAAGCCATACAGTAAAATGTAACATCCATGTACGGCCAGCTATGTAAACTTAACATTGATTTATCCTGCAATATCCTCAATTGGTAACATACATTTTTGTCTTCTTCTAATGCCTCTTAAGGGGAAATAATCTAAAAGTAACTGAATGTAATCAGATTACGTTACCCGAGTTTGGGTAATCCAAAAGTTACTGATTACAATTTTGGACAGGTAACTAGTAACTGTAACGGATTACATTTAGAAAGTCACCTACCCAACCCTGAACATAACTAACTGTGCAAGAGAACACATCTGAGTAGGATTCTATTGCATTGACATGCAAGACGGAGCCCGTACTCTACACAGGCATAACCAATCATAGCCTATATATATATTATTTAGCTAGGCAAGCCATTTTAAGAACAAATTCTTATTTACAATGACGGCCTCCCGGGGAACAGTGGATTAATTGCCTTGTTCAGGGGCAGAACAACAGAATTTTTTCACCTTGTCAGCTCGGGGATTCGATCCAGCAATCTTTCGGTTATTGGCCCAACACTCTAACGACTAGGCCAGCTACCACCCCTATATGCAAATAGACCATTGCCATATATGGATCTGTGCCATTTACTTTGAACTGGATGAGCGGTTGTGAGTAGATGCGCTTGTTTTGAGATCAAAGCGAGAGCTGCATGTAGCCACGTGTGAACATTTTGTTAATTTCCTTTGCTAATTAGTGAGTTATAGCTCAGTTATAGATCATTTGTAGTCAGCAAAAGGGGAGTTATTGCTTCCTACAAGAGCACAAAACATGTACATTTCTAGACATCTTTGAAAAGCGAGTCAGTTAAAGAGCTTTTTTTTGTCTTTAAGGGGCAGTGTTGTATTTTGAGACGGTCTTGAATAAGCTAAGTAGCCAATAGGCAGAGGGTAGTATAATTTGTCTGATTCTCTGAAATAATGGTATGGGACTAATAATGCATTTCATTTGGAAAGTGTTTTCTTGCATAAAACAACACCAACATTTTCAGTCACCTTGTCTGAAGGACAAGTGGATAAACAGGTTAAAGTCAAGCCCTGCATGTTTTTTTAAAAGGCCTGCGTTGAACACCACACACTGGCTGCTACTGCAGGATGAATGATCAAATAAAATAATCTAATAAATTTTTTATTTGTCACATGCACCAGGTGTAGACAGTGAAATGCTTACTTACAAGCCCTTAACCAACAATGCTTTAAGAAGTTTAAGAAAAATAAGTGTTAAGTAAAAAATAGAAAAAACAATAAATAATCCTAAACAGAGAGTAGCTGCAGCGTAAAAGAGGCGTCTGGGTAGCCCTCTGATTAGCCGTTCAGGAGTCTTATGGCTTGGGGGTAGAAGCTGTTAAGGAGCTTTTTGGTCCTAAACTTGGCGCTCCGGTACTGCTTGCCGTGCAGTAGCAGAGAGAACAGTCTATGACTAGGGTGGCTGGAGTCTTTGACAATTTTTAGGACCTTCCTCTGACACCGCCTGGCATAGAGGTCCTGGATGGAAGGAAGCTTGGCCCCAGTAATGTACTGGGCCTTACACACTACCCTCTGTAGTGCCTTGCGGTCAGAGGCCGAGAAGTTGCCATTCCAGGCAGTGATGCAACCAGTCAGGATGCTCTTGATGGTGCAGCTGTAGAACCTTTTGAAGATCTGGGGACCCATGGCAAATCTTTTCAGTCTCCTGAGGGGGAATAGGTTTTGTCATGCCCTCTTCACGACTGTCTTGGTGTGTTTGGACCGTGATAGTTTGTTGGTGATGTGGACACCAAGGAAAAATCCAATACCATTTTATTGGTCGCATAGACATATTTAGCAGATGTTATTGTGAGGTTAGCAAAATGCTTGTGTTCCTAGCTCCAAAAGTGCAGTAATATCTAACAATTCACAACAAAACACACAAATCTAAAAGTACAAGACTGGAATTAAGAAATATAGAATATTAGAACAAGCAATTTCGGAGTCCGGAGTATAAAGAAAATGTATACAGTACCATTCAAAAATTTGGACAAACCTGCTCATTCAAGGATTTTTCTTTGCACACTCTCGGCATTCTCTCAACCAGCTTCACCTGGAATGCTTTTCTAACACTCTTGAAGGAGTTCCCACTCATGCTGAGCACTTGTTGGCTGCTTTTCCTTCACGCTGCGGTCCAACTCATCCCTAACCATCTCAATTAGGTTAAGGTCGGGTGATTGTGGAGGCCAGGTCATCTGATGCAGCACTCCACCACTCTCCTTCTTGGGCAAATAGGTTTTATAAAGCCTGGAGGTGTGTTGGGTCATTGTCCTGTTGAAAAACCAGATGGGATGGTGTCACGGATCCCTCAGAAACTTTCATTGCGCACACCTGGCTCCTATTCCCACTGATTGTATTTGTATATTTGTGCCCTTTGTTCACCATGGTGCGGTCGATTATTGCTCCAATGTCCGTTGGTGTGAGTACCTGTGCTGTGTGTGTTGGCTTTCGTGCCATTGTGGATTGTGCAGATGATTACGGGTCTCGTCCCATGTGTTAATCATTGTGCACGTGTGTTATTTATTCGAAGTACTCCTCGCTTTTTTCTTTGGGTTTCAATCCTGTGTTTTTGTATAGTGTTTGTTTGGTCTTCGTCCCCTTGCCTTTACACGGCACCCCGTAATTTGGGTACAATAAAAAAAACGTACGCATTCCTGCGCCTGTCTCCCGAATCCTTCATGCCAACGTGACAGATGGCGTATCGCTGCAGAATGTTGTGGTAGTCATGCTGGTTAAGTGTGCCTTAAATTCTAAATAAATCAGACAGTGTCACCAGCAAAGCACCCCCACACCATCACACCTCCTCCATGCTTCATTGTTAGAACACATGCGGAGATCATCCGTTCACCTACTCTGCGTCTCACAAAGACGCAGCGGTTGGAACCAAAAATCTCAAATTTGGACTCATCAGACCAAAGGACAGATTTCCACCGGTCTAATGTCCATTGCTCGTGTTTCTTGGCCCAACCAAGTCTCTTCTTCTTAGTGGTGTCCTTCAGTGTTTTTTTTGCAGTAATTTGACCATGAAGGGCTGATTCACGCATTCTCGTCTGAACAGTTGATGTTGAGATGGGTCTGAAGCATTTATTTGGACTGCAATTTCTGATGAACTTATCCTATGCAGCTAAGGTAACTCTGGGTGTTCCTTTCCTGTGGCGGTCCTCATGAGAGCTAATTTCATCATAGCGCTTGATGGTTTTTGCGACTGCACTTGAAGAAACTTTCAAAGTTCTTGAAATGTTCCTAATCGACTGACCTTCATGTCTTAAAGTATTTGGGGAAGGAAGTCCATGTAAGGCTTGGGGGTGGAGCCAGCTACCTGCAAGATATCTCTCCTCAATTACCACTCCCCTCACCTCTCCCTGCCGGCTGCCACACGAAGGAAAGAAATTCCACAAATTAACTTTTAACAAGGCACACCTGTTAATTGAAATGCATTACAGGTGACTACCTCATGAAGCTGGTTGAGAGAATGCCAAGAGTGTGCAAAGCTGTCATCAAGGCAAAAGGTGGCTACTTTGAAGAATCTCACATATAAAATATAGTTTGATTTGTTTAACACTTTTTTGGTTACTACATGATTCCATATGTGTTATTTCATAGTTTTGATGTCTTCACTATTATTCTACAATGTGGAAAATAGTAAAAATAAAGAAAAACCCTTGAATGAGTAGGTGTGTCCAAATTGTCTGTCTGTCTGTCTGTCTGTCTGTCTGTCTGTGTAGTGGCTTCCTTTCGTTTTACCATAGCCACTGCCCTAGCATGAAGCGGGGTTGTTCGTACGCATACAGTCCACACTCAAGTTCTCCAAACGTCCAAAACATTCACTGAGATCCAGGGATATGGTGCAACAAAAAAGGTTTATTCTTCTTGTATCTAACAAAAATTATTCTCCAATCAACTTAAAGCAGATATTACTTGAAACGGAAAAATACATAATATGATCTGTTTGTATGTCTGTATGGTCAAAAAACTATACCGCTCCCACGTCTAGCTAGGACTCTTCCTGAAGGCCCAACTTCCTGCCTTTATCCTCACACACTTCCTAACATACTTCCTAACATACTTCCTAACACACTTACCACAGTACAATGAATGGGCAAGAGGGGGGGCCAGAAACTAAGTTACACTAACAACAAATAAATACATCTCAATCAGGTAAATATAAATCATAAAGGTACGTACCTAATATTTCATTATATACATATACAATATTTAATCATATTTACACAAACGTACATGGAGCTCTGTATGTTCTGTCCTTTATACAAATCTGTCCAAATCGGCTCTAACATACCGGCCCCTAATTGTTGACTGCACTGAATGCACAACAATTACTTAATATTCAAACATAGAGCCAATACACAAAACATTCTATACCAGAGCACTATTACAGTTCATAGCTATATACAAATATACGAGGTCCCGTATAGGATAAGAGTCCATAGATCTCAGTCGGAGTTCAGGTGTTCAACTTCCAAAAATGTAAAAAGTTTGACGTTCAAAAATGTATGACTACGAAAAATAATGTAAGAGTACGACATCAAGGAATCAGAGGTGCACGTGATTCAAAGATGGAGCACT